>JAVJIF010017902.1:0-89143 GCA_038442645.1 Agave tequilana
GCCAGACTCCTCTTTTGACTCACGGGATCTTCACCCTTCTCGTGAGCATTTTGTGTTTATCTTGTATATTCTACTTTTGGACTTGGTTGTGATAAAAGAATATGTGATATGTAATGTTTATCATACACTGTGATGACTTGTATATGTACCTTTATGTTGGTATGTGTATGTATACCACGCTTTGTGTTGTACTCTGATCCCTTGCTTGTACTTTTATGCTTAGCGTATATACGTGGGGGCACTTTCTGACCTACGTATATACGTTGCAGTGACGTCCCCGTATCCGTGGAATCGGGGCGTTACAAGTGACTCCTGTTAGAAACAGAGAGTTCTCAACTTTCGGGAAAAGACTTAGTCGACTATAACATATGACTAGTCGACTAATAGTCGACGAAAAATTATCAAATGGCAGTTCCTGTTCCGACGACTTAATCCAAAATTAGGGAAAATTAGGGTTTCTTAATCCTGAATTTTGATCCCTATTAATTGCATAATTAGAGGAATATGAACATAATATTAGGGCTATTAAATCCTCTACAAAATTCTACAATTAAAATGATCAAAAATTGATTTTGAACTTTTATCAAAAAACCCTAATTTCCCATAATCCTTAATCCAAGATGTATTGATTCTAAAACACAGGCTCTGATACCAAATGTAAGAATTAAAATACTTTATGCGGATAATATAAGCATGGATCTAGAATCAAAACATCTCAAGGAATTAAATATACACAATTAAACAATACATTTAATTCACCATACCTGAAGTCATTGAATGATTGAGGAAGGTAGATGGATGAAGATCTTGATCCTTCTCTTTGATCCTGCAAACCCTAATGCAAATAACCTGCTTCTCTCTGTCTCCTTTTCTTTGCACAAAACTCTCAGGATTTCTTTTTCTGATGGGGGCTCAAAATGAGCGAGAGGTTTTGTATTTCTTTGCAGGAGGAGAAAAGTGGGTCACACATTTGCAAATAAACCCTTAAAATAAAACCATCCATCATGGTACCTTATATCTCAAGAGATTTATAAACTATATAAATGTGACTTAATATGGGCATCTTTAATATCAGTTAACCTTAATAGGAATCCAATTATTAACCAAGGTTAAGTGGGCCACCTTAACGTGAGATTAACAAATTATGGATTTGATTATGTTAATTCGGTGATTAAAACTAATTGTTACAACTAGGGAAAAACCTAGACGAACATGGATTCAGGCAGTTAAAAAGGAAAGAGAAAAAGTGTGTCAATATCCCTTTTTCCCAGAATTAATATTTATCCTTGCTCTAATTTTCTTCATTATTGCCCCTCTCTTATGTTTATCAACTTATTATGTCCTTTCATCATTTGTCAAATTTTCTGTAGATTTTTCATTTTAGTTGAACAAACGTACCCTTATTTTTATAATGAAATACCCTATCTCACGTGCACTCCCGAATCTAGGTAAAGTTCTCATGGCAATTGGATGAGAAACATATTTAAATTGTCTGAATTTGCAGAGAAGCACAACTTTGATTGTGCAAGAGATTGCTCGCTCACAAACGGGTGAAACTGGATAATTATAAGGGTAGCTACAACTGCTGCAGCTTCTTCATTGTTCTTCTCGGCCAGATGTTTCAGCGAAGGGCTGGGCGAGCGATGGTGCTTTGCCAACATTTTTCTCTTTTTATAGAAGAAAAAGAAAACTTACAGCTGGGGCTGTGTTCTTAGTCTAATGATCTTTAACAAGTAGAGCTAACTAATTATACCTTGAAGAAAGAAAGGAACAAAAATCCAAGTCTCTCTTAACAGATCAACTAGTGTGGGGATATTCGGTCAATTAACTTCTCAACATTGCCCATAATAGGATTCATATGCAACCTCAGGGATTTGTAACAAATATTTGATTCATGCATTATTATTTGTAAGGTATATTTCGCTGTTGCATGCACATGTATATCTTAACATCAGAGCTTTTCGGCTTTAGGTTGTGGTGGAACTATTCCACTAGTCGGAGGCCCCGACCCCATAGCAAAGACCCTCCGCGAAGACTCTCGCCTCCACGCTAAATACAACTCAGTGGCAGGAGTTTCTGATTCACGGAGTCAGTTACGCTGTCAGATTATTCTCACGTTTTAAATGTTTCAGCACCCCTATTTTAGTGCGGACAGTTATGAATGGATATCTCTACATATAATCCCAACAATCATGCGCTGTTATCTGAGCAGTTATGAGAGAATCATAATATGCAATTCATACGGTTACGGAGACCCAAAATATCTGCGTCATCAATTATAACGCCACCGGGTATTTATGCACCTAGATGTCCATCGAGAAAATGGATCGCATCCGAAAAGTTGTAAACAAAATAGTATTCCGCATAATTCGTTGTAACCTCGTGACTATAGTGAATTCTCTCACTCCTTCCCGTGGTTCTTCCCAATTTGAGTTTTCACATAAAATCCTCTGTCTCCGTCTGTTTACTGTACTGAAATCTTCAATTATCACACCATAATCGAGATACCCTTTTGCTTGTAGGTTGATTGTCCGATCAATCGTGTCAGAAAATCTCCACCACACATGCACATGTATATCTTAACATCACAGATTTTCGACTTCAAGTTGTGGTGGACCAGATCCTGACCTCCTCCTAATATTCGCACCAGCCAGATACCAACTGCATGGAGAATACGTTATACAGAGATTGTGTAAGTTAGCTGCAACCGGTTGTCTTCTTCATTCCTTCAACTTTTAGATGAGAAGAAGTAAAGCACTATACGTAGTCTTTGGACATCTCCCTCTACTTCATTGATCTCTTTAAAAAAGTAATATATCGGCTATAATTTGCATATTACTAGGTAAATCTGAAAATACAAAGTTTATTTATTTATTCATAACATAGAATATTTCACGTTACAAGAACTATGCATCTGTCAATGAAATTCAGATCCGAGAGTTGTTGTTTATTTTGTTGATCATCACAACTAATTAGTTTCTGGTAAACAGTTTAAGTCTTCTTTTTTAGGGATTATTTATTATCAAAAGTGAGAAACTGACATGAAGTGTCCTAGAGCTGCTAAGGATTTGGAATTCTAATCTGTAAGATAAATCGATAAAAAAACTAGATACAAATACAAATACGCATGAACCATTGCAGATATAACTAGAAATATCTATATCTATACAATTAGCAAGCTGAGACATTCACCACACGCATTTTTACCATTTCTGATAATGATAGCTTGAACTAGTTGGCAACTGTTGATAAAGGGTTTCAAGTGAACGATGTCTGAAACATTCAAATTAGCTTTGTATCCGCTTCACTTTAATCTGATTATTGTAGGCTTGTGGAGAAAGGAAGAAGATAGTACATGAGAGAGATTCAAGAGGATTTGAAGGGCGAGTGAATACATCAGTTCATAACTTCACCGGCATCGCGGATAATTGGGTTCAAACTGGGCTTGGAGGAGGGTGGAGGCATGTAAAGACGGAGTAGGAGGACAAGTCTGGCATGTAGAGGAGGCTGTGGGATGATGAAGAGGATGTACGTCCAAGCCATGGATTGTGGGAATACAACTGGATTCTAATATTTTACTAAAAGACAGTAGCGAGAACTTGAACCTGGATCCTAGAGCTCACTCCCACCCCCTTGTGTCCATTGGCAACTTGGTTGTGATTAGTTGTGTTTCGAGGAAAAGAAAATGAGTCAGATATGGTAATGTTTTCATTCACAAACCCGAATAACATGGGTTATTGAAAACGGAGCTCGAATAGCAAAACGTTTAGGCTAAACTGCACTAAAATACTAAAAATTTTACTAATATAGCACTTATATACTCTATTGTTTTTTTTTCCTACACTTAAATACCTTATTGTTCTCAACGCTAAGCACTTTACTACCCTTTATTATTATTTCGTCCCAAATTCATACAATATATTCTCACTTGGACAATTTCACCGCGAAGCAATAAGAGAATGAAGGGGGCTAATATGCAAAAAATATATATATAATTACTTCTTTGCCTTCCATTTTTCACCTTTTTCCTTCTAATAACACTTCAATAGGAAAAAGAAGTGTAATAGTTATTCCATGTTTTTAGGTATCGTGTATGTATCACTAAAAAAAGTTAATATTTTATGCAAATCTAAAAAAAGTGGCAACAATTACATTATTTTCTATTGTCGTATCAATTGATAAATTCTTCTCTAGCAATAAATTGGATAACCAATTTGGAGGGTAGCAAAATGAAAGTAACCGGAGGTACTGCAATCAAATATCATTCTTTTCACAATTTATAAAATTTGAGCATACAATTTAATATAAGACCAGCTACAAAACTGCTAAGACAAGCTTGAGAAAAAAGAAAAGAAAAAATATTAATAAAATTTATCAAAACTGGTAATAGTTGAGAGATAAAGGCAACATCACAAAAGGTAAAACTATAAGACACTTTAATTAACAAAATGTCACCAAATAACACCAACAAATAACATTAAGCTTAATCTTTTCATTTCAACCAAAACACCATAAATTCAATACCATCTCTAACATTGAACCGCAGAGTTTATATCAAGGTAAAATCATTTTTAAGAAAACAGACACAAGTTCGATAATGCATTGAATTTCACATATATAAAGCATAATTCAAAATTATTTAAATATGCAATTATTCATTCTAAATCAAAGAAATTTGAGGCGGGTCATCACGGGGCAAAGTCTTTGAATCTTTAACTCTAGATCTTTAGAGATTGAGGTGGGTTGTGATGGACTGAAGTCTTGTGAGTCTAACTTTAGATGTTGGGGTAAATTGCTTGACCGTGATGGATAGATTACTTCAAAATGCCTCTATTGAATGAAAGATAAAAAAAGAAAATGTTACAATATATTCTTGCTCAGTCGATAGAAATTTTTTTACAACAGTACGTACCATTCACATTAGCTTCCATAAGTAAGAGAAATAGACTTTTGTTGAAGTTTTCTGAATTGGCATGTTACATACCATACCACTTGTATTGATGATTAAGTAACTACAAAATAATTAATATCTAATATTATAAAGGTACTAAGATAAATAATTGAAAATATGTGATATGGTTGTTAACTTACCTCTGTAATTAAAAAGCACTTTCCTTCCAACCCCAGCCCCTGAACCTCTTCCTCTTTCAATAACTCTTCCAGTCATATCCCATGCTGCAATTCCCTTCCAATCCCATAAGCCACAACATTGTTATTATCTCCAGTGTTGATATGTGAGTTGTCTGTTACAAACTCATAAGCGTTTGATATGTCAAATAAGTACTTGAGAATATGCTTGTTGGACAGGTTATTTTGTGATGAAATATATCGTTCGCTAGTTGATGTGGACTATGTTGGTGCCAACATATAAGACAAAAAGCCATGTTAAATATAATTCATGAAAGCAAACATCATTTGGGTCTAAGAATAAGGTATCATGCATGTTGAGTTCCTTGCAAGAAGTTGGATACATCCCATGCTGCAACTCTCCTTCCAATTCCAGAACCCAAAACATGATGATGTCACCTCCATTTCTAACATACGAATCGGCAAACTCTTATGCAATTTATAGGATAAATAAGTATTTGGAAATATGATGATGAAAACAATACACACATACATACATACATACATACATCATACAATGAAGCGGTTCGCTAGTTGATGTGGACCTTGTGGGTGCCTACATGTTAAAAAAAGGCCATGTTAACTAAATTCATGAAAGCAAACATTATTACTACTTAATTGGGTATGTGATTATAGTGTTATACATGTTGAGTTATTCCTTGCATGAATATGGATGGCCCTGTCCTTCCACTTCTCCTACTTTGTGGCTTGCTTTTATGCATTCTTACTATTGCAGACTCTAGAGGACCAACGCCTTTGTATCCTCCCGAAGCCACTACTGCAAGTCCAATACTAATCTATGCGTTCCAAGTCTGAACCTGACACCATCTCCCACGCTAAAATCCAAAGCACAATCCTTATCAACACTCCTCTCACTCCCAGAAGAACCTCTACCATCGCCCTTCCTACATGTAGAACTCATATTGGATAAACCTGTATCAACAATCCTTCCACTGAAAAAAGAACCCCTACCGGCAAAACTCTTCTCAACATTCCTGCCATTCGCAGAAGAACCCCTACTAGCACACTTCCTACGTATAGAGGCCTCTGCCAGAACCCACACCTTCTAAACCTCCATCATGATTACTAGAATACCAAGCACTCCAGCATGTTGGCTGCATAACCTCTCTTTGGCAATGGAGGTCCTCCTCTGCGCCTCCCAGTAGATATCTTTTTCCTCTCAACAATTTCATTAATGCGCTTTCTAGAATTATATCCAGATTGCTGAGAATTTGAATATCTATTGGTTTGCCCAAATCTTCTCTTCTGATTACTCCTCTGAGCTTCATAAGCAACAAATAACCTAAAAAACCCATTCCTCTTCCCGTCATGTTGCCTAGTAACCTACATAACTTTGAGGGTTTTTTGCATGATCATATGTGAGAAGTCTCATAACTGTCAATATTGTTCCTTATATATTCCTTCAACAATCTTAATAGCTTTATTTTAGCTCTATACACTTGGAACTCACCAGCTTCTAGCTTAAGTTATGTCAAGATAATTCTTTTCAAAGCATTTACACTGCATTTTGGATTATTTCTGATCCTCTGCAAGTATCTATGAGTCAACCATATAGATGTAGCTTGAGAGTTCTTGTACACACTGCTGCATGTATGTTTACTGGTCATAGATATTATTTGCCACTTTGTTTTATCATTGTTCCACGTCCCATGTATCCTCTATTTATATTTAGTTTGTTCAATTTTTTGACATGTAGACGTAAATTCCTTGGGAAAATTTATCTACACTCAATTTGTAGGAGAGAGAGTAAAACAACGTAGACAGCAGAGAATTTACGTGAAAAACCCGCAAAGAGAAAAAATCATGGTGCAAAGAAAAAGAGAGTACATTTCATCAAAGAGATTACAAGAAATTCTCAGCACTCTGTTACAGATTCTATTCTCTCGTTTTTTCCTGCCCTGTTTGATGGAGTTCCAAGTGTATATATACCATGCACGTCATAACTAAAGGTACGGGTATTACGAATCTCCATAACAATAAGATTTGCACGATGGGATTTCTTCATTATAACTGCTCAGATTATACATGTGATTATTAAGAGCGATTTTTGCTGTCATCTATAACCATCTGCGCCGGAGCAGGGGCTGTTGCAACGTTCAAAATGTGGGATGATGTGTAATCGACTCCATAAATTAAGGGACACTCGCTTGCTGATTGAAGATGAAAATCAATGAGGTCGATTACTGTAGATGTCTTACTCGGAGCGGGAGAAGTGATCTCGGAAATGGTTAGATGGTGTACGAGAAGGTGCTCAGAGTATGGGAGTTCTCGGGGCGGTGGTGTCCTTGGAGGAGAAGTGGTCTCGGGAACGGCTGAGTGGTGCTCGGGAAGATGATCTGCTGGCATGTCTTATCGTCTGTTTCGAGAATTCTTGATTAGGTGGGACATGTGTCGCGATCTTGGAGCATACCAAAATCTGACCACTACAAATGCCCCCTCTGCCTCCTCCTTCTCTGAGTTCTAGAGAGAGGATGGGAGCGGATTGATCTCTCCTCTGGTTTGATAAGTCATGGCGTCCTTTGTACTCCAAAGGAGAGAGGTTGAGATGCCTTCCATACTTTGATCTTTTCTAGAAGTTGAAGTGGGTAAAGACAGCTAGCAAATTAATGATCGAGATTTTGGCATCATGATGAATGAGATCGTGTGCCAGATGCGGATTATATCTGGTTGTTTTGACATGTAAATTCCGGGATACGAACTGACTCTTTGGGGGTGGTTGAATAGGAGACGATCTAGTTCTTCCATCTATAAATAGGATGAATTCTAGAAGAACTTTGCCCATCTTCTCAAGAGTTTTTTTACCATCAAACCTCTTATTCTGGTAGATAACGATGTCATTCTTCTTCTTCATCCGATGGAGGAAAGAGAGGGAGACGACGGAGATAGTGGAGATGGCTGAAGCAATACACCAGTCTTCGCGATGATCTTGTCATAAAATATCAATTTGTACGATAAGATCCTGCTATCAGGGAAGATCGGGAGGGCTCATGCTTTTGACTTAATTTGCCCTTCCGATATCCCTGCCAAATCAAGTTCTTAACTTGGTGCTCTGAGATCTTCTCTCCTTGTGTTGGATGAAGCAGGCACGGGGGTTGTCCTAGGCAATGCGGAGGTGGACTTGATTTCATCACCATCTTTCATGTCTTGCAGTCTTTACTCCTGGCTTAATCATGTCGCTCTCATCCTGGGAGACTCTTTTCTTAATATGAGGCGCGGGAAGGAAGCATGGGGGTGCCTTGGGACGCCACGATGAAGTATTCTTCCTTCAGGAGTTCTGACCTCTTGTTCATGATGGAGGGTCAATGATGCGATGCCATCACTATCTTGTACGTGCTAGAGGAGCCCGTCTGGCTTCTCTGGAGGTATGTTTTGGTCAAAGAGGAGAAGATTTTTCATCTGAAGAATCTCTTATTTTCTACAGGAATCTCCCTGGGCTTTCCTTGGGATCTGTGGAAGGTGGCGTGAATAGTAGGATCGTGCCAGTGCGAAGCATTCTCCGATGGGCAGTGCTTTGTTTACTTCAGCATCGAGAATTTATTCGGCAGGTCTGAATGAGTAGGTGTGAGTTATATGTATTTTCTTTCAAAAAAGTAAACACAAATGGGTGATAGATCTTCTATTATTCTTGTTAGATATAACCAAGTGTGTATTTGAATGAATATAATCAGAAAATTTTATAATAAAAGAATTAATTTTTGAAATGAAAATGTTGCTCGGACTTGTCTGGTTTGTTTTACTATTACTCTTTTTTGGAATGGGATGTCTGCTCGGAGAATTTGCTTTGACTCTGAGGTACTTGATACTGGCTCGACGTGTAGTTCCCGAATGGGTGAAATCCCAGCTGTCGAGTTGAGCCTCCGAGAGAAGGAAATCCCTACATCGAAGGTAGGTTCGTATTCGCTTTCGAGTGGGGGAAATCACATCAACGGAGCTGCGAAGCCAACCTCTGGGAGGGAGAAATCTCTGCAGCAGAGTTCGTGTAATACCCCTCTCCCGGAATACGTACTTAGTTACGTATTCAGTCTTTCGATCGTATTTTCCGATTTACCATCCGTATTTGACCAATTTCAATTCCAAATATCATTTTCCAATATTTTAGATTTTATGTGATTTTCTGGAATTTTCTGGAATTAAAATGAATTTCCCCGAAAGCGGTGTCGGCCAGTACCGCTGGCCGATTTCCGAATTTTTATCTTCCAAACTGTTAGGAATTTTTAGAAAGTCCTTTAGGCTTTATTCCTTAGAATCATATTTTCAACCTACACTCTTTTTCTGGAGATTTTACGAATTTATGAAAATTCTTTCGGAGTCGGTAAATAACTGATTCCGGGATTTTTAATTAAAAATCTATACAGTATTTCTTCAAACGAATTTCACCATGAGTCTTCAAATATTTTTCTTGATTCTTGGTAAAATTTTCAGACCAATCCGAGATACTTGAAATTCGGACCTTTTTTCAAAAATTGCAAAATTCCAATTCCACTTCATTTCCACCTCATTTCCCACTCACCACTTCACCTAACCCCACTCACTCTCTCCCTCTCCCACAGCCGGCCAAGTGGACAAGGAGAGGACACTCACCTCACCCCCTTTTTACACAAAACCCCCTCTCATTCCCTTTAATTCCACCCTCTTTGCAAAATCCCAAATCCTATATAAGACTTTCCTTTACACTTTAGTCTTTTTCTTCCTCATTTCAACTCAAGTGAGAGAAGCTCTCACCAAACCCTCTCCTTCCACAACTGAACCCTAGCTCCAAGATCACTTCAAGACCTTTCCCTCCAGCCCAAGGCAACTCCAAGAGCACTTCTTCACCTCAAGCTTCAACAACAAGTGTGGAGTGAAGCCATCATCTCCATCCTTGAATCAAGTCACAATTGAACCTATCCCAAGTGAGTATTTCACTCACCAAGACTTGTATTAGCCCTAGAATACTTGTATCTACACTTCTTGTACACCTAGGTCACCAAAAACCACGAATTGAACCATCAAACACACTTCCAGAAATTCTGATCTGCTCACTGTTCTTCACAGTATTAGTCGACTCATCATAGGAACTAGTCGACTAGAACACTTAGCTGAAACTTAGTTTTCTGGAAAAACCCAGTATTAGTCGACTTGCCCCAAATATTAGTCGACTAACAAACTCTCTGGAAACCCATATTAGTCGACTCCTGAATTCACCTAGTCGACTAATCCATCTTGGACCAGAAAACCCAACTTTCTGTATCAGCAGACTTAGTCGACTTAAGTGTCCATTAGTCGACTAGAACTCCCTATTAGTCGACTAACCTTCCTACCCTAGTCGACTAATTTTCCTGAAACAGAATTCTAACTCTCTGTATCCCAGTATTAGTCGACTAACCCTTACCCCTAGTCGACTAATCCTGACTGTGTGTCATAGTTAATTTCTGTTCTGAATTTGGTTCTTATACTTGATACATGTGTATTATATCTTGCTTGTTCATGCTTCAATACTGGCTCTACATGACTTATTACTGAATGGATGTATCTCTTGTTACCTCATGACTTATTATTGCATATACTCGTTTCATGACATGTTAAACAGTAATATCACCACTTATCATGCCATCTCTTAAAACTAAGCATGATACACTTGACTTTTACATAAAAAGCACCAACTTACATATGGGTCGGGGGAAATATGCGGATATCGATACGTGTTCGTGTTTACAGTGGCTTTTAGGTATATTGTACAATTACTGTTCCGGTCTTACCTGTGGTACTCCAGGGGACCGAGGGAAGTGCTTTCTCCCTTTCCTGTTTACTGTCATGACAAGGGCATACATAAGTCCCTCCTGTTTAGCCTTGCGGCAGGTTCCGTCTTCAAGCAACGGAACAATCCTGGGCCGTGGTCCCGGGTATGCACGGGACCCACTGTAAACATAGTTCGTCGATACAACCGCTGTTTCCAATAACAACCTTGTTTCACTAGGATATGGATCTATGTGCTCTGGGACGCTGGGTCACATAGCTAGATATCACAGTAAGACAAGTATTAATAATAAGACGTTAATTGTAGATTTGTTGCATATGATCCTAACTTATTGAGTTTACATCGCTTGTTATTCATTGCTATTTATTGTAACTTCATTACCTTTATTCATGATCCTTATGTCACTTGACTATCCTTTATTTGTTATTATATGTCTTGACCCTTTGGATTTGCATATTCAGATTCTGAGGCTTGGGACGAAGTGGAGCCTTCCACGGAGGACCGGGCTTATCTTTGTGAGCAGGCTGACCGGCTCTAGTCCTATCGTGCTCGACTCTTCCTTTTGGTTCACGGGATCTCCATCCATTTCGTGAGCATTTTTGTATTTTTGGTTGTATAGGATTCATCTTTGGACTTGGGTTGTGATAAAGGACACTTGTAAAGTGATTTTGCCTATCATAACTTGTATAACTTTGTATTTATCTTTTGTAAGTTGGCATATGAATATACCACGCTGTGTGTTGTACTCTGATACTTGTTGTACTTAATGCTTAGCGTATATACGTGGGGGCACCATCTGACCTACGTATATGCGTTGCAGTAACGTTCCCGTATCATTGGGATCGGGGCGTTACAGGTTGGTATCAGAGCCTAGACTCTCAAACCTAAAAGTACAACCAAGTGGCAAATTCTAGTGATTTGCTAATGCCAACTACAATGTACAAAGTTATATAGTCCTTCTTGACTTCGTCCTTGATTCGATCCTCGTATCCTAAACTCCTTCCCTTTGTTTCCAATTCCAGATCTTATCCCTTTCGGTATGGAGAGACGTTCGGGTCGCAACAATGTCGGGCAAGTACCGAATGGACCCGTAGGAGGAGAGGGTGCTGATATCCTGAGGATCATTCAGACTATGCTGGGAAACCAGCAACAGCAGATGGAGAATCAGCATCAGCAGACTGAGCTCCTCAGGCAGGAGTTGGCAGCCCCGAAGGAGCAGAAGCCGGGGAGCATCTCAGACTTCCGACGGCTACAGCCGGCCGTATTCACGGGAGTCGAGAGGCCATTGGAGGCTGAACAGTGGTTAACAGACACCACCGATCTGCTGAACGCCGCCAGGGTGCCTAAGGAGAACCAAGTGGAGGTTGCAAAGATCCAGCTGAAGGACATAGCCAGGACTTGGTGGCTTGCAGAGGAGGCTCGCTTGAAGAAGCCTATCTCTTGGGATACGTTCTCCAAGAGCTTTTATAGCAGGTTCTTTCCCGCCACTGCTCAGAAGGACATGGAGGAGCAGTTCATCAAGCTTCAACAGGGGGATAGATCCGTAGATGAGTATGCTGCAGAATTTCTCAGGTTGAGTCGCTTCGCCCCGTACATGATAGCAGATGAGGAGAAGAGGGCAAGCCGGTTCCAGCAAGGTCTGCAAATGGACATTCAGATGTTCCTAATGCCCCATCATCTGAAGACCTATGCAGAAGTTCTCACCAGCGCTCGAGAGGTGGAGCGTGGGTTTGAGAAGAAGCAAGGAGATCAGAGGAAGGACCAGGCCATGAAGAGGCCGTTTGTACCGGTGGGTAGAGGAGGACCGTCCAGGGCAGCGAAGGTTCAGGCCAGGCAACCATTCAGAGCAGTTCCTTACCAGATGGCTCGACCAGGTCTTATCTGCAACTTTTGCCAGAAACCAGGACACTCTCAGCAGGATTGCCGGAGGGCAAATGGATTGTGTTTGGTGTGTGGAGCACGAGACCATGCCGTAGAGACCTGTCCTCACAGGAGAATGGGGTTTGCTAATCAAACCTTGCCGGCACCTCAAGGGCAGAATGGACAGAGGGCACTACCAGGGCCAGTTGGGCAGAGGCACCAGGGACCAGTGTTGAGGAGAGCTCTTCCCCTTCCTCCACCG
Organism: Agave tequilana; assembly: GCA_038442645.1. Taxonomy (NCBI): domain Eukaryota; kingdom Viridiplantae; phylum Streptophyta; class Magnoliopsida; order Asparagales; family Asparagaceae; genus Agave; species Agave tequilana. Next base: position 13,008 of record JAVJIF010017902.1, read on the forward strand.
CATGTTGCTCGCCCAGTGCAGAGAGGAGCCCGGACAGCAGCAGGGCGTGGCAGAGGTCAGGCCTACAACCTGACAGCAGAGGAGGCTGAGGCTTCAGAGGAGGTGATTACAGGTAACATCAGAGTTCATTCTATACCTGTTCTCGCTCTCTTCGATTCGGGTGCATCCCACTGTTATATCTCCGACCATTTTGTGGCTGTTCATTCCATACCTGTTAAGGCTTTAGACCACAAGTGGGAGATAAGTACCGGGAATGGGGTAGTTATATCTTCTAGAGTTTGTGCTGACTGTCCAGTGGAACTTTGTGGGAAGACCTTGGCCATAGATATGCTCGTACTAGACACCAAAGGGTACGACGTAATCTTAGGCATGACCTGGCTCAGTCAGTACTATGCAGTGATTGACTGTAGAGGAAGGAGGATCAATTTCAGAATCCCGCATCAGCCGGAGTTCCAGTTTAGTGGAGAGGTGAAGCCTGCTAAGAAGGAGATTCAGATGACCACTTCGGAGGTTCTGAAGGGAGTGCCAGTGTGGGATGAGTTTCCAGAAGTCTTTGCTGAGGTCTCAGGGTTTCCACCGGAGAGGATAATTGAGTTCTCCATTGATACAATTCCAGGAGCAGCTCCTATATCCAAGGCTCCGTACAGGATGGCACCGACAGAGTTGGAGATCTTGAAGAAGCAACTGCAGGAGTACTCGGACAAGGGATTGATTCGGCCAAGCACTTCACCATGGGGAGCTCCAGTGCTCTTGGCGAATAAGAAGGATGGTGGTAAGAGGCTTTGTATTGATTATAGGGAGTTGAACAAGGTCACCATCAAGAACAAGTATCCCTTGCCCCGGATTGATGACTTGTTTGATCAGCTCCATGGAGCCCGTGTATTTTCTAAGTTAGATTTGCAGTCGGGTTACCATCAGCTGAGGGTGAAGAAGGAGGATGTTCCGAAGACGGCATTCAGGACCCGTTATGGCCACTATGAATTTCTAGTTATGCCTTTCGGAGTCACCAATGCCCCTGCGGTTTTCATGGACTTGATGAATCGAGTGTTCTCCCCTTACCTAGATCAGTTTGTAGTTGTATTCATAGATGACATCCTGATCTATTCAAGGAATGAGAAGGAGCATGCAGGGCACTTGAGGATTGTGTTGCAGACTCTTCAGCAGGAGCAGCTTCATGCCAAGAGGAGCAAGTGTGAATTCTGGTTGGACAGCATAGCTTTCCTTGGACACATAGTTTCAGCAGAAGGAATTTCAGTTGATCCTAGTAAAGTCCAGGCAGTGCAGAATTGGCCAGTTCCGAAGACGGTGACTGAGATTAAGAGTTTTCTTGGGCTAGCCGGATATTACAGGCGCTTTGTCCAGGATTTCTCTAGGATTGCAGCTCCGTTGACCAGGCTCACCAGAAAAGGGGAGAGATACATATGGACAGAAGATTGTGATGCAGCATTTGAGCAGTTGAAGCAGAGGCTTATCACAGCTCCAATCTTGAGGACTCCTTCAGGAAGAGGAGGGATGGTCATTTTCTGTGATGCATCAGGTAAAGGCCTGGGGTGTGTGCTTATGCAACATGATCATGTTATAGCATATGCATCTAGGCAGTTGAAGCCTCATGAGAGGAATTACCCAACTCATGACTTGGAGTTGGCAGCTGTGATATTTGCTTTGAAGATCTGGAGACACTACCTTCTGGGAGACAAAGTGTTGATATACACAGATCACAAGAGCCTCAAGTATATTTTCTCACAGAAGGAGTTGAATATGAGGCAGAGGAGGTGGTTGGAGCTTATGGCGGACTATGATATTGACTTGCAGTATCATCCAGGCAAAGTCAATACCGTTCCTGATGCACTGAGCAGGATGCCAGAGAACAGAGTGCTAGTCCACCTCACGCAGCAGAGGGAGTTGATTCAGGAATTCATCAGATTGGATTTGATGTTAGTGCAAGGAGGTGATAAGGCCAGGCAGTTCATGGCTTTACAGATCCAGTCATCATTGATAGAGGAGATCAAGGAAGCTCAGAAGGAGGACCCCAGATTGCAGACATTCAGAGCTCAGGTGGAGGCTGGATTGAGGACGGATATCTGCATTCATCCAGATGGTGCATTGTATTTTGGAGGTAGACTTTGTGTTCCCCAAGGGGAAGTCAGACAGAAGATTTTGGAGGAAGCACACAGTTCAGCTTATTCTATACACCCTGGGGGAAACAAGATGTACCAGGACCTGAAGAAGCACTTTTGGTGGAATGCTATGAAGAGGGAGATAGCCCAGTTTGTTGCCAAGTGCTTGGTTTGCCAGCAGATAAAGATCGAGCATCAGAGACCAGCTGGACTTCTTCAACCTTTGCCGATACCCGAATGGAAGTGGGAGCATATCACCATGGATTTTGTGACGGCATTACCTCGGAGTCCCAGGGGTAATAATGCTGTGTGGGTTATAGTTGATCGCCTCACCAAGTCAGCTCACTTCATACCATTCAGGGTAGGCCAGTCGACAGAGGTTCTGGCAGATAAGTATATGAAGGAGGTGGTTCGTCTGCATGGAGTTCCAGTTAGTATTGTGTCAGATAGAGACACCAGATTCAGATCTCATTTCTGGGAGAGTCTCCAAGAAAGTCTGGGAACTCGTCTGAAATTCAGTACTTCTTATCATCCTCAGACAGACGGACAATCTGAGAGGACTATCCAGATCCTTGAAGATATGTTGAGGGCTTGCATGATTGACTTTGGAGGATCTTGGGAAGACCATCTTCACTTGGCTGAGTTTTCATATAACAACAGCTACCAGGCAAGTATTAAGATGGCACCCTTTGAGGCATTGTATGGTAGGAAGTGCCGATCACCGATTTGTTGGGATGAAGTCGGTGAGAGGAGTCTTTTGGGACCAGAGATTCTGATGCAGACTACAGAGAAAGTCAGGGTTATCAGAAATCATCTCAGGGCTGCTCAGAGTAGGCAGAAGAGTTGGGCAGACACTCGGAGAAGGCCATTGGAGTTCCAGGTTGGAGATCATGTATTCTTGAGGATATCACCTACCAAGGGGGTGATCCGGTTCGGTGCTCGTGGGAAGCTAAGTCCAAGGTATATTGGCCCATTCGAGATCCTGGATCGTGTGGGAGATGTGTCCTATAGATTGGCATTACCGCCATCTTTGGACGGGGTGCATAATGTCTTCCACGTGTCTCAGTTGAGGAAGTATGTCAGGGATGACAGCCATATTCTGGATCATTCCGAGCTGGAGCTACAACCGGATTTATCATACCAAGAACAGCCGTTGGCCATTCTGGATAGGAGTGTCAAGACACTGAAGAACAGGGCTATTCCATTGGTATTGGTGTCATGGAACAGGCATGCGCCAGGAGAGGCCACTTGGGAGCGTGAGGACGTTATCCGGGAGCGTTATCCTCAACTTTTCACATCTTGATTGGGTAAGACTCTTTTCTTCTACTCTTCTTTACCGTTATCTTTCCTTGTATCCATATCTATCTGTTGCTTTTCCTGTTATCTTTCACCTTATGAAATTTCGAGGACGAAATTTTTGTAAGGTGGGTAGATTGTAATACCCCTCTCCCGGAATACGTACTTAGTTACGTATTCAGTCTTTCGATCGTATTTTCCGATTTACCATCCGTATTTGACCAATTTCAATTCCAAATATCATTTTCCAATATTTTAGATTTTATGTGATTTTCTGGAATTTTCTGGAATTAAAATGAATTTCCCCGAAAGCGGTGTCGGCCAGTACCGCTGGCCGATTTCCGAATTTTTATCTTCCAAACTGTTAGGAATTTTTAGAAAGTCCTTTAGGCTTTATTCCTTAGAATCATATTTTCAACCTACACTCTTTTTCTGGAGATTTTACGAATTTATGAAAATTCTTTCGGAGTCGGTAAATAACTGATTCCGGGATTTTTAATTAAAAATCTATACAGTATTTCTTCAAACGAATTTCACTATGAGTCTTCAAATATTTTTCTTGATTTTTGGTAAAATTTTCAGACCAATCCGAGATACTTGAAATTCGGACCTTTTTTCAAAAATTGCAAAATTCCAATTCCACTTCATTTCCACCTCATTTCCCACTCACCACTTCACCTAACCCCACTCACTCTCTCCCTCTCCCACAGCCGGCCAAGTGGCCAAGGAGAGGACACTCACCTCACCCCCCTTTTTACACAAAACCCCCTCTCATTCCCTTTAATTCCACCCTCTTTGCAAAATCCCAAATCCTATATAAGACTTTCCCTTTACACTTTAGTCTTTTTCTTCCTCATTTCAACTCAAGTGAGAGAAGCTCTCACCAAACCCTCTCCTTCCACAACTGAACCCTAGCTCCAAGATCACTTCAAGACCTTTCCCTCCAGCCCAAGGCAACTCCAAGAGCACTTCTTCACCTCAAGCTTCAACAACAAGTGTGGAGTGAAGCCATCATCTCCATCCTTGAATCAAGTCACAATTGAACCTATCCCAAGTGAGTATTTCACTCACCAAGACTTGTATTAGCCCTAGAATACTTGTATCTACACTTCTTGTACACCTAGGTCACCAAAAACCACGAATTGAACCATCAAACACACTTCCAGAAATTCTGATCTGCTCACTGTTCTTCACAGTATTAGTCGACTCATCATAGGAACTAGTCGACTAGAACACTTAGCTGAAACTTAGTTTTCTGAAAAAACCCAGTATTAGTCGACTTGCCCCAAATATTAGTCGACTAACAAACTCTCTGGAAACCCATATTAGTCGACTCCTGAATTCACCTAGTCGACTAATCCATCTTGGACCAGAAAACCCAACTTTCTGTATCAGCAGACTTAGTCGACTTAAGTGTCCATTAGTCGACTAGAACTCCCTATTAGTCGACTAACCTTCCTACCCTAGTCGACTAATTTTTCCTGAAACAGAATTCTAACTCTCTGTATCCCAGTATTAGTCGACTAACCCTTACCCCTAGTCGACTAATCCTGACTGTGTGTCATAGTTAATTTCTGTTCTGAATTTGGTTCTTATACTTGATACATGTGTATATATCTTGCTTGTTCATGCTTCAATACTGGCTCTACATGACTTATTACTGAATGGATGTATCTCTTGTTACCTCATGACTTATTATTGCATATACTCGTTTCATGACATGTTAAACAGTAATATCACCACTTATCATGCCATCTCTTAAAACTAAGCATGATACACTTGACTTTTACATAAAAAGCACCAACTTACATATGGGTCGGGGGAAATATGCGGATATCGATACGTGTTCGTGTTTACAGTGGCTTTTAGGTATATTGTACAATTACTGTTCCGGTCTTACCTGTGGTACTCCAGGGGACCGAGGGGAGTGCTTTCTCCCTTTCCTGTTTACTGTCATGACAAGGGCATACATAAGTCCCTCCTGTTTAGCCTTGCGGCAGGTTCCGTCTTCAAGCAACGGAACAATCCTGGGCCGTGGTCCCGGGTATGCACGGGACCCACTGTAAACATAGTTCGTCGATACAACCGCTGTTTCCAATAACAACCTTGTTTCACTAGGATATGGATCTATGTGCTCTGGGACGCTGGGTCACATAGCTAGATATCACAGTAAGACAAGTATTAATAATAAGACGTTAATTGTAGATTTGTTGCATATGATCCTAACTTATTGAGTTTACATCGCTTGTTATTCATTGCTATTTATTGTAACTTCATTACCTTTATTCATGATCCTTATGTCACTTGACTATCCTTTATTTGTTATTATATGTCTTGACCCTTTGGATTTGCATATTCAGATTCTGAGGCTTGGGACGAAGTGGAGCCTTCACGGAGGACCGGGCTTATCTTTGTGAGCAGGCTGACCGGCTCTAGTCCTATCGTGCTCGACTCTTCCTTTTGGTTCACGGGATCTCCATCCATTTCGTGAGCATTTTTGTATTTTTGGTTGTATAGGATTCATCTTTGGACTTGGGTTGTGATAAAGGACACTTGTAAAGTGATTTTGCCTATCATAACTTGTATAACTTTGTATTTATCTTTTGTAAGTTGGCATATGAATATACCACGCTGTGTGTTGTACTCTGATACTTGTTGTACTTAATGCTTAGCGTATATACGTGGGGGCACCATCTGACCTACGTATATGCATTGCAGTAACGTTCCCGTATCATTGGGATCGGGGCGTTACAGTTCGATCTCCTCCCATAGCGGGGTATCTCAGAGGGATATAGAGGAGCCTGTATTGCTGCCTCTGAGTGGCAAAATCCCATCTGAGGCTTTTCCTTCTCGGGAGAATAATTGGACTTATAACCATACAGGACCGATACATTGAAGGGATAATCCAAATAAGAAAACTCTCATAAATATACGTTGTGTTGTATGTAGCCATAGTCATGTTAGACCAGCAAAAAATTAGTCTGAAGTGGGGTATCACTCATCGATAATTGGATGCGTCTGTCCGGATAAGGGCCCCTATCTGGTGATGATCCAGTACCTCCAACATGAGAGTAAACCATTAGCAGAGTTGTCCTCTTGTGTGGGGGATATCCCATCAACGGAGTTATCTCTTAAGTGGGGAAAATCCATCATCGTAATATGAAAGAAAACCTGACAGAGAGAAACAATCGGGGGTTCATCTGCCTGTAGGTTCAGATGAGGGGAGCCCATAGGATAGTGTCTGTGCTCCGAGTGGAGGCAATCCCATCAGTGGAACAATAAACAAGGGCTTTGAGAGGAGGAAATCCCTCAGCAGAGTGGGGGACTTCGAGTGGGGTGAATCCCACAATGGAGGGTTTCAGCTCCTGTAGGACAACCGAGAAAGGCCTGTGGGCAAGTTTGCATTGACTTTTTCGAGTAAAAAAAATCACATTAGCGGATTGTACAGACACAATCCTATGAGTGGGAAAAATCCTAGCGACAGAGGGATCGCATTTTTGCCTCCGAGTGGGGGAAATCCATTAGCGAGGCATGTGGATTGATGGATGGATGCTGTAATCGCCTCCGAGTGGGAAAAATCCCATCAGTGGGGATTCTAGTGGCCACCCCCAAGTGGGAGAAATCCCATCAGCGGGGCGTATGGATGAATGGATGCACTGGAAAGGTTAGGAGCATAGAATAATACTTTATTCAAAAATACAATACATAAGGGTAATATTGGAAGGAAGTACACTCTATATGAAATGAACTTCGGGTGGTCAGTTGATCATCTTGTACTGGGCGATGAGGTTCTGCGCCTGAGGATGTTGAGTGTTCGGCTGTCTGAAAATTGCCTTAGGAGTGAGGACATACTCGAGGAATGTTGAAGAACCAATATACATCATGCATTCTTGAACAAAGCGGGCCAATAGAACCCACTCTGCAATACTGTTATGGCAGTTTTACGGGGACCAAAGTGTCCACCGCATGCAAGCTCATGACAAAAAGTTAGAACACTCTTTACTTCCTCATCGGGAATATATCTCCTAATAATTTGGTCAGAATAATATTTAAAGAGATAAGGTTCCTCCAAATGAAATATCGGACTTGAGATAAGAACCAATATACATCTTATTTTGACCAATGAGATTGAGTTTAGTTTGTGACTAAGTAGTTGACTATGTCGACAAACCATGGTTCCCTAAAGGTAGCTAAGAGTTGTTCATCAGGGAAGTTATCGTTGATTGGCAACTCGTTGGAAGGAGCATTTGGAACACGAGAGAAGTGATCGGTGATGACATTTACGATACCCTTTTTATCTCGAATTTTGAGATCAAACTCTTGAAAGGAGGAGGGTTCAACGAATGAGTCAGGCCTTCACGTCCTTCTTGAGCATTAGGTATCGAAGTGCGAAATTTTTGGTGAATATGATGGTTTTGGTCCCAAGTGGGTATAGATAAAATTTTTTCAATGCGAACACTACTACCAAGAATTCTTTCTCAGTTGTAGTATAGTTCAATTGGGTATCATTAAGAGTCCTACTTGAATAGTAGATCTCATGGTGCTTGTTGTCTATGTGTTATCCTAAGACAGCGCCTATGGAAAAATCTGAAGCGTCACACATGATCTCAAATGGCTTGGACCAATCCAGGGAAGAAATTATGGGCATAGAGATAAGTTCTATTTTTTAGCTTCTCCCAAGCGTTAGGCATTCGTCATCAAAGATGAAGGGCATGTCCTTAGGTAAAAGATTAGTTAAGGGTCTAGCAATTTTGCTAAAATCCTTAATGAACCTACGATAGAAACTGGCGTGTCTTAAAAAAGAACGGATGTCTTTTACACATTTTGATGTGAGAAGCTTGGCTATGACCTCCATCTTCACCTTGTCCACTTCAATCCTTTTTTTTAAAATTTCATGACCTAGGACAATCCTGTGTTGTATCATGAAGTAACAATTTTCCCAATTCAAAGTCAAAATCTTTTTCTGCATCGTTTGAGGATAAGTTCCAGATTGTGAAACATTGGTCGAGTCTCCATAAATGGAAAAATCATCCATAAAGATCTCTAAAAATCTTTCAACCATGTCAGAGAATATGCTTAACATACAACGTTGAAATGTCGCAGGGGCATTGCATAGACCGAAAGGCATTCGGCGATAAGCGAAAGTCCCAAATGGATGAACATTGTTTTATCTTGGTCCTCCGAAGCAATGGAGATTTGGTTGTATCCCGAGTAATCGTCCACGAAACAGTAATACTCATGGCCAGCTAGTCGTTTAAACATTTGATCTATAAATGAAAGAGAGAAATGGTCTTTGTGAGTGGCAGCATTTAATTTCCGATAGTCAATGCAAACTCCAACCTTTGTAGGGAGTCGTGTTTGTACTAACTCTTGGTTTTCATTCTCTACCAGGTAAAATCGGATTTCTTAGAAACCGCATGGACTGGGCTGACCATTGACTATCAGAATTGAGATAAATTATCCCATTATCTAAGAGTTTTACTATTTCAGTTCGAACGGCCTCTTGCATACTAGGATTTAACCTACGCTGCGGGTTCCTCTTTGATTTTGCCTCTTCACTTACATGGATTCAGTGTTGAACTATAGCTAGACTCAATCCCTTTATGTCAATCATCATCCAACCAATGGCTTTTTTATGTTTCCTAAGGATTGTCATAAGGTCCTCTTCTCGCCCATCAATCAAGTCAGATGGTACAATGACTGGCAGAGTCTCTTGCTCATCTAAGTAGGTGTACTTGAGATGTTTAGGCAAAGTTTTTAGCTCTAAAGAAGGAGATGACTTAATAGACGGAGTAGTCAAGCTTGTTGGCTCTGGATCTAATGAACTTGGGCTCGATGCCCAATAGTAGAATTGACTATCTCATCAAGTTTGAAATTCTCGGATTCCAATTCGACATCACACTTGGCTTCTAGTTTTATCTCCTCACTATACTCACTTGTCAAGTCCTTAATAAGGTTTATCTCAAAAGGTGGATCATCCATATCATAGGGTTATTTTTCTAAGTTGAAAATATTGACTTTCTTAGTCATGTCTCCAAAAGTCAATCTCATGGATCCGTTTTGCAGTTGTTAGGAACGGGCGTCCTAAGATGATGGGAGTTTGAGACCTAAGATTAGAGACTGGTTGGGTCTCCAGGACAATGAAGTCTACTGGGTAGATGGATTCTCCTATTCGGATAAGGACGTCGATTATTTCTCCTTTTGAGATTTTGACTGACCGGTCAGCTAACTGGATCGTGAGTTGAGTTCGGTTAAGTTTGCCCAATTCAAGTTGTTGGTATACTGAGAAAGATAGTATGTGGATACTTGCTCCCAAATTAAGAAGTGCTCGATTGATTTTCGTCTGACCTATTGTGTAAGAGATGGTATGACAACCAGGATCCTTGTACTTGATGGGGATCTGATTGGACAATAGCTCACTAATGTTAGTGGCTAGAAAAATCTTCTTAGGCATATTGGTCTTTCTTTTCTTAGTGCACATGTCCTTAAGAAATTTAGCATAACTAGAGACATGTTGGATTGCATCAAGAAGAGGTACGTTAATCGTTACTTGATAAAGATCTCAAGTATTTTTCTATTTGTCCATTATTATTACTCCTAAGCCTATTCGAAAATAGGGTTGTAGCCTTATGCAGTTGTTCGGCTGACTTATCTTCGGAAGTGGGTGGAGTGGAACTAGAAGGAGTGGATGTTGGAGTTGGGTCCGGTGGCATTGACACTTGATTATCGACTTATTTACCCGATCGCAATGTGTGAACCACATTACATTGGTTTATTGGATCCTCTTGAGCCACATGAGCTTGACTAAAGTTTTTAAGGCTTGTTACCGATTGATTAGGTAAAGTTTCTTTGGGCCTATCACTTCTGGAACTGGTTAACTAACTCATTTGATCCTCTAATCTAGATATGGCTTGTCCCGCATTCTGCATGAAAGATGTCAAAATCTTCTCAAAATTGATAGATTTCTTGTCGGCAATTGGACTTTGGAAGGAAGGTTGTGGAGCTTGATTGGGAATATTCTGTTGGAAATGAGGTGGTTGGAAAGTTGGAGAAATTGAGTCTAGGATAATCGTTGGTGTTTTGGCCCAAGAGAAATTTAAATGATTTCTCCAACCGGGATTATAGATTTGTGAATATGGATTGTTGGTAGGCCTTGTGAAGGCTGCATTCATGGGGTTGGGCAACATTTGATAAGCAAAAAAAACATGACACTCTTCGAACACATGGTTTATAGCTTGACAATAAGTACAACCCGTAAATGTGAATTGTATTGGGCTGATTTAGTTTACTGGAACTGGGTCCTTAGTTTCTAAGGCTTCTAGTCTTCGAGTAATACTATCAAATTTAGCCTCATATGCTATGAACATTTTTATCGAATGAAGGCCTCTTTTAAAGAGATAGGGTTTGCAATCCTAGACTCTTCGGGGGTAGGTTCTCATTGGAGGTTTTTTTCCGCTAGGTCTTTATATATTTTTCACCCTTCATGTTCATCTGCTTTCAAGAATCTCCCTTGACTCATAGTTTCTAGGAGAGTCTTGTTTTGATAATCTAGACCATCATAGAGAATTTGGCATATCCGCCACTTCTCTATGTCATGATAAGGGCATTAGACAAGGTCTTTGAAATGTTCGAAGTATTTCCAAAACGGTTCGTTGGGTTCTTATTTGCACTACATTATGTTTTCCTAAAAATGGCAGTCTTATGGATAGGGTAGAACTTTTTTAAAAAGACGTTTGCAAAATCATCCTAAGTTGTGATAGAGTTTTTCGCTAAACTGTACAGTCATTTCTTGGCTAGCTCCTTAAGGGCAAAAGGGACAAAGCATAGCTTGACGGCATCATCACCTAATTGTGGTATCTTCATCATAACATATACCTCCTCAAATTCTCTTATGAAGAAGTATGCATCTCGGACTCTAAATCATGATATTTCGGGAGAGTGTTTATGAATTGTTGCTTAAGCTCAAATTTGTCACCATCAGCTTTGGGAAACTGAATACAAGATGGAAGTGATGTCCTAATAGGATAGAACCTATCCTGCAAGGATATTGTTTGTACCATTTTGGGATCGGGGTTAGAGGTGAAATGTTTCTAGTTAATCTAGACGTAGCTGAGTCTCTTGACCAAGCTGACATACATAATCAATAGCGAAAAAGATCGCACCAAAAAGAAAACAAAGATCATTTTAGGGTAAGCTTGAACCTAGACGACTCCTAACTTTAGATTATCTGCGGGAGGTATATTGCAGACTTTAACCCAAGTTAATCGGTCAGATAGGTGGCAAGATTTGTGGGAAGTATCCATCAAGACGGGCCTAATTAAGCCAAACCGCCAACCTTTGAGGTTTCGCCTCTCAATCCCCTACCTAGTCACCGATTTGGCAAGAGATAAGCTTTAACAACTTCCTCCTTTAGTTGGTCTCCTAGTGTGCCCGAGATGTCCTTAAGGCCAACGTCTACTCAGGTTTAATTAGGATTGTGTTAGTGAGTGAGGATATGATTTGTGGGTAAAGAGAGGTTAATGACTTCCTCACTTTATCTTGCTTATGGGCTTTGCCCTTAAGTCATTTTAGTGCGACGTGTACAAGTAAATAGATAAATAATCACTTAAAGCAATTGTAAATCACCCAAAAGTATTTTCTAATCTAGATACAATGCAAACGTACTTTATCTCCAGCACTCTTCAACAGTAATTAAAAATAAATAAAATTAGATAGATGCCTATGATGCAAGTCTATCCATTTTTTAAACACTTCAATCAATGGATTACTGTTGAATTTAAAATAAAGAAGAAAAATTAATCAGTTAATAAATAAAAAAATATCGTTCCCTCCCCGATAACGGCGTCAAAATTTTGATTGACAGAGAAAAGAGAGTAAAAAGTTAAAGGTTAAGGTTAAGAAGTTTCTTTATTTTCTCGCAATTAATCCGCTGTAGCAAGAGTTAAATGGGTCGATCCATAGGGAGAGATGCGATGAAAGCTTTTCGATACGTTTTCTCTGTATAAAACTTGAAAATAAAGATGATGGTTATAAAAGAGTTGAATTAAATAAAAAGAGAGATCATAGCACACTAATCATCTACCATAATCAAGCACTAATTTATGAAGAATAAATATCATATTGAACCTAGAAAGATTAACCCTTGAGTGTTACTTCAAATTCGAGCAAGAAGAGTAAGATAGAAAGCAACTCTTAATTAAAATACACTAGATAAAATTAAATATTAGTTTATCAAAGTCTCAAAGTATGGCATAAGAAAAATCATTTTAGACTTAACATTAAGCTATCAAAATATTCTAAGTGTAAACCAAGAATAACCATTAAATAGTATAACCCTAAAATTAGTTTAACTTAATTCATCACTAATGTTCAAGAATGATAAACTTATCCCTAAGGTTTCAAATAAGCATATAGTTCAATCAATTCATTTTATAGAATATGGCTTGGTGGAGAGATTAACAAGCTACGAGGAGAATTAGTTACTCATATTCATGATGAAACTAGGCATGGTGATTAAAGGGTGCATGAAATAAAGCAAATAGATTTAAAGAACACAAATTAAAAAAACATAAGAGATATAAAAAGAATGTAAGAACCTTTATTGAATTTTCACCGGTCCAGTACAAAAGCATTCTTTTCTTAACAAATCTTCAAATTAAAGCTTGAAAACATAATGAAAATTCGAAAAGAAAGAGATCTAAAGAAAACCCTAAAACTTGATTTTCTGAGATGCCCCTCCCTCTGCCTTTGCATGGTTATTTATAGAAGATCCTAGTAGTAGAGTCTCCGTAGAACACTCCTACCAAACTGCCATGCATGCGGCTACAGGAAAGTCGTGTTCCTGCGACATTTCAGGAGAAAACGTGGCTTTTTGGTGGAGTCAAGGTACGCGTTTTGGCGCGTGACTTCATCTCGTCTGTCCATGTGTAGATCTATCCTCAGATTCTTCATTTGAACTCTGAAATTTAAAATAATCTTATTTTCAAGATAACTTAGAAAATAAATTATCTATAAATCTGAATTTAAACTTTAATTCTCTCCTTTATCTTTGACTTGGGGATCAAGCAACTTAATTTAAATTGATTTTCTCTTTTATCTCTGAATTAGGATAGGATAAGCTCTGAATTATCTGGACTTGATGGGCTCTTGGGCTGCTCTTAAACTTGTGGGCTTCTTTTGGGCTCTTTTCTTTTCTCTTTTTAATTATGGAGGCATATACATTACTAAACAATAAAATAATTATATAGTAATGCTTTATAAAAAATAAGCATAAAAATGTGGCTAAAAATACGCACTTTTGATGAACAATCATTGATCTATGTCACTGAATCAGCAGATAAGGAAACGTTTAGTAGGCTTTGAAGTGAAAACATCACCATGGAGACGGGGAAAAGGAGGCCAACAAACAAGTGAGACATGGCCCGACATTTGAGGTTGTCTTCCAAGATCTTTTGGCTGAAGCATCAATCTGCCAGATTGCGCAATCAGTAATGGACCTTTGACGAAAAGAAGCCATCTTATCTGGGAAATGTAGAAGACGAGAGAGACGGTCTACGTACCAACAATACAATATCATCAAAATAGTACCAGACGTAGTAAAATGGTCTAAAAAGATAATGTATTACTCACATAGTGACATGTGAATACCAGGTAAGGCGCATAAGCAAAAAGAAATCAAGCAATGTCGAAGTCAGGGAAATTGTTTGACCTTACTCAAGGGATTGCACAAGCAACATGCCCCATTGTAGCAAGATCCCCCTCCCTCTAGCTGAATGGATTTAAAAATGTATACCAACAAAGCGGGAAGAGTCGTCAGGAAAGAAAGAGAATAGCTTCCCGGACAAAGATAAACTCGATGAGGGAAAGGGTCAATTCATATTGAGAGAGAAAGCAGAAGTGTCAAATGCTCGACTAAACGTATAGGCACCAGTGGTATGTTCGGCCAGGTGGACCAAAGGAGGACTGATGAGTTTATTTTATAAGGTCATCAGGACATGAAGCTTTACAAGCCATCAACAGAACGTCTTGATTCGCTTTCATCATCATATACGGTGGAATCCGGGAACCAAGGGTCTAAGCAATCTCCATCGGTACTTTGGGAGTGAAGACAATAGTAGAGCATACCATGATTAGAAGATGGTACGTCATTTACATCTAGGGGCTGTTTGGTTTTGGGTAGAAGTGAGGAAGTAGTAATAGTTCCCTTTGAAACTTGAGAATTGGTTAATGAGTTTTTCGGTGTTTGGATATTATTGGGAAGTGTGGTTTGAAAAATGTTATGTGTAACGCCCCGATCCCGTGGGTACGGAGACGTTTTGCGACGTATATACCCAGGTCAAAAATACCCTCATGTATATACACTAAGCATCAGTACAGGTAAGAATCAGAGTTACGTGGTGCATTATACATTCTAACATATGAGTACAATTATAAAGTTATCATCAGATGTGACACAATATTGCAAGAATATTACATCACCGATAGGCGCAAATGCGAGAATACAAAGAGATGTACAAGTATGAACAGTATAAAAAGCACTCACGAGTTTAAAAAAGAAAACTCGAGAGGCGCGCAGGGGGCCTGGAAGGATAGAGTTTCAGATGGTCTGCTGGAGATCCAAGCTATCGCTGCACCTTTCAGGTTAGCAACAAGGAGAATCCCCTAGCTCCAAGCTCCAGGACCTGGACATGAAGATCCAAGAGAGTCAGAACTCCCCTAACGAGTAGTGATGCGAATGCCAAGTGGCGTGCATAGATTAGAACACGTGTATCGATAAATCTGAATTATAAACATTTATTGAAAACCGTATCATGAGCACAAGCATGTAGAAGCAAGTAGACATATAGCAAGTGATATCAAGTAGGGAATACTCATGGTATAGTAAGATAAGGACAGGAGACTGGTGGAATAGAATATAAGTGGAAAGGCATGGTGTAAACAACTATAATATAATATGGCCATAAACTGAAAATCTGATATAAAACCCGATGGAAGCAAACTCGGCAAAACATACACAGATACATAGTTAGCATCTTTTGTTATTATTACTCGTCCGACCCATATATCTAGGTATGTGTACTAGTATACATCCCAACATAGATACATCCATATATAAGTAAGTCGAGGTTGGTTATTAGAAGCGGTTTCTCAAAATTTGACTCCATTTGTGAATTAAAAATCCGGAAATAAACCAGCTGTAGGCTGTCTAAAAATCACTAAAAAACAAGCCATTAAAAAGCAGAGTTTCAAGTTCTAGACGCGAAGGCTTAACACCCGCGTCTCAGCACCAAGGCGCGAGGGTCCAAAACCCGCGTCTCAAACTCAAGAGATCGTGGGCTCAACACCCGCGTCTCAGCACCAAGGCGCGAGGGTCCAAAACCCGCGTCTCAAACTCAAGGCGCGTGGGCTCAACACCCGCGTCTCAGCACCAAGGCGCGAGGGTTCAAAGCCTGCATCTCAAACTCAAGGCGCGAGGGCCCAAAGCCCGCGTCACAGTATCAAGGCGCGTGGGTTGAAACCCGCGCCTCGGTTACAACCGCCCTGGTTATAGGGCCAGTCACCGCCCATATAGCGGGGAAGCGAAAAAGTTGGCCCCTCGTTGTGGAGCGTTTTTAGGGGGCACGTTCACCCCTGGAACCTCTATAAATAGCCCCGTCGCTATGAACCACGGGGAGGACAACAGGAGGAGAGAAGGCGCTCGGAGAGAAAGAGACGCACACAGCGGCACAAGGACAATACAGAGAGACAGACAGAGACAGGAGAGAGAGAGCTCAACTCTTCAACAAGCTCGCTGCGTACGAGTTGCCCTTTGCCTACCTTCTCTTTGAGAGTTTTGGTAGACAGAGCTGTGTTACTCCTTCTACCAGCCAAAGAGAAGATCCCTGATGATCCCGACGGTCATCCGGTCAACGGAGAACAAGATTCACTCTCCACCGCCACTTGAAGAACCCAGCCTTAAACAAAGGGAGGATTCAAGATTCAACATCCTCCCTCCCTTGTAACTGGAAGGAAAATAGTTTTGTTGTAATTTTTCATCTGATTCAAGGAAATTTTACAGCGAACACCTTTATTTCTTTTTCCGGCGCGTACAAGAGATGGCGACTCCGCTGGGGACTACATTTGTCACCGATGAGCAAATCGTGGCGCAAGATGACGTCCTTCGTAAGGGAAAGATGGTCGAATCGCTTGTTGTCGAGTTCGACCAGGCGAAATACGAAGAGTTTCTCTCTGCCGGCTCCAAGAGCCCAAAGACCCGCGTCTGCCGCAGGGTCTCGATGGGGAATGGCCCCGAAGCCCGATCCGAGGTTCTCTCGAGCGCTGCTGCCGCCAACTGTGCCAAGCAAGATATACGCGCCAACGCCTCTCAGAAGGCTCGCGTAATCTCAGGCACAACTGCCGCTCGATCAACCGCGCAGCACGGAACACCCGCGTCAGCGTCTCTTAGGAGACCCGCGTGGTCAAAATCTCTGGTGTTCAGCATCAGGTCATCGTTGGTCACTCTCCACCTCTACGACGCAACCGAAACGCTGAGCGTCGACAGAGGAGACGTGCGCGTCAGCTACAAGTTGGAACCTCTGGTTGTCCGACTGAGGCTGGACGCGACGTACAATCTGGCGCCTTGCCCGCGCCACGTCCAGCACGTGAAGTCCGCGTTTGGCGGCCCAAACGCGAGACTCCTTAAGCTAGGTCCTCTGAAGACCAACTCACCAAACGCCAAGGTGAAGCCTCTGCACTCGTCAAGCGCGAGAGGCACGCGCCCATAGGCGTGGGGCCCAGCAGCCCATCCTCTCTCAAACGTCTCTGCCCCGACGCACCAAGCAGCAACGCGAGAATCGCGTCTCATCTCAAAAGAGACGCCAGACGCACGTTATACAGCCACGACGCGAGAACCGCGTCCCTGAAGCCCGCGTCCATGCTGTACAGCATATGGATGCCTCCCGTCTTCGGCGTTGCGAGGTTAATCTCTTCGATCCCCCTCCCGTGGATCTGAGGGATTACTTGACGAAGAAAAGAAGTGCCAATCAGGTCACTTCATCATGTTGCTGCCAACGGCTCATCTCTATGCTCTCCGAGTGCCGTTGTGGTTCAGCTGTGCACCAGCAGTCTTTAGTTAGACAGCTGACCCTGATTCCCCCGTCAGCCAAAAGAAGGCGCTCCCACAGAAGGAGAACCTTCTCTGACATTGAGTACCTGGAGCTCACTGCGAATATGACGAGCAGGAGCAAGGGAAAACAACCTGCAGTCAGCTCGGATGAGTCTGACTCTGAACCACAAGGGGTGTATCAACACACTCGCACCCGGACTGGGGCCATTCCCCCGATTGATTATAATGCCTTAGCCCATGGCATTAAAGTGAATGATTCTCACTCCGCCGTAGCGGAATCACGGGCTTCAAACTCTTCCGTTGAGAAGGAGGCCTCCGCCTACATGATAGGCACTCCTGAGGAAACGGCTAGACGTTTAGAATAAATCCAGAAGGCACAAATGGATATGATTCTTTCTCAGCAGGAATCTATCGACTCTCTCAAGCAGATGCTTGCACAGTTGCTCGAAGACAGGAGGAAATCTCCTCCTAAAAAGACGAAGGGCAAAGGGAAAAAGGGAGAAAGCTCATCTTCCGAACCTTCTGAGGAGAGGCCGCGATCTACTTCTAGTTCGTCCAAATCCTCGTCGCAAGTAAAGGGCGACCAAGACCAGGGAAAGGCTCATGCTAAAAGAATGAGTCAATTGGAGCAACGCCTCGAGGCCCTCACCAACCGTAAAGGCCTCCAGGAAGCGGGAGTGGTCCGGCCTTATCCGGCCGAGTGAGACTTGGTTCCATACCCGCCCAAGTTTAAGGCTCCAACCCTCTAAGCATTCGATGGGAAGGGGTCACCCAACCAACACCTCTACTACATTAAATCCCAAACCAGGAATGTAGTAGATAACGATGCTATCCTAGCTCGTCTGTTCATCGGCACCCTGAAAGGGCTGGCCTTTGAATGGTTCATGAAGCTCCCAGGAGGTTCTATCAAGAACTGGGGCGATTTGGAGAAGCTTTTCTTAACGCGCTTCTTCGAGGATGACTCGGAAGTCACGATGCCCCCCATTTTGGCTACTAAACAGCGAAAGGGAGAGTCCGTCAAGTCTTTCGTGGAAAGATTTCGGAACGTGGCACTCCGGTGTCCAAGCGGCATGACCCAGGTCACTCTGGTGGAAACATGCCGCCACAATCTCCAAACCTCACTCCTTGCTCAAATAGGAGTTGCTGAAAGCCGCACCTGGAAGCAATTAGTCCAACAAGGTGAACAGGCTGAGGAGATTGTCGCCCGCGTCAGAGCGGAGGAAGGTAAGCCCAAGCCGGAAAGGTCGACAAGGCGTGCGCCAGACACATCCCTCCAAACAAAGCGGAAGGATAATTTGGCAACGGAGACCAAATCTCCTGCCAAACCTCAATCAGGCAAGGCGAGTGGCTCTTCAAGCCAGCCACGCGCCAACAAGCAATATTCCTTCAAAGAGGAACATGTCGATTCACTCTTTAAACTACTCAACAAGAGCAACCGACTGAAGCTCCCTGAAGCTAGGCGCCCCGAGGAAGTCGGCAAGACCGACAATCCCACCTATTGCTTGTACCACAGGATGCTGGGGCACCCTACCAAAAGCTGCTACGTCTTCAAGGACATCCTTCAAGCTCTGATTGACGCGGAGGTGTTAAAGCTCCGACCAGAGCAGAAGAAGGTGACGGCCAACATGACGTCGGTTCTCCAGTTCGGAAAGCAACCCCCGACACCGTCGGGAGTGATACCTGTTCCAAAAGGAGAACTAAGAGTGGTCAACGTAGACCCTCATCAGCAGCAAGAGAAAGGCTTGGTACC
This sequence comes from Agave tequilana, assembly GCA_038442645.1. Classification (NCBI taxonomy): domain Eukaryota; kingdom Viridiplantae; phylum Streptophyta; class Magnoliopsida; order Asparagales; family Asparagaceae; genus Agave; species Agave tequilana. The sequence continues at coordinate 32,275 of JAVJIF010017902.1, forward strand.
CGTCCCTACACCTCAAGGGGAAATCATGTGGGTCCACCCTGACCTTGTCAATGAACAACAATGGACTACTGTGACCAACAGGAAATCCAAAGGCAAGGCAAAGGCTTCATCCTGCAATGTGGTGTGTGCCTCCTCTCGAGAAGCCGAGACTGATGTTCCCTCGTTAACCGACTCAGAGGAGGAAACAATAGTCTTGGCCGCAGAGCCCAACCAACCGGTGGCGGGAACCCGTTCGGGACAGCCGTATTTGAAGCAGTATGGCGAGATGGCGGTAGCCCCTCCACAACCAGCTGTAGAGCCAACCAAGCCCTCCACAAAACAACTTGTGGAGAAACAGAAAGAAACTCGGTTTTCTCGAGTTCTTTCAAAAGGTGTAGCGGAAGGATCCACGACACCTTACCGCTTTGATATCCTAGCTCAACTAGCCAACATCCCGGCACGCATTACCTTGTATGAACTTCTTAGACTATCAAAGTTGACCAGAGAAGCTCTACAAGAAGCTCTGGCAAATGCTGAGGTCTTCATGACCCAGGTGCCGAAGGAGGAAGATGTAGAGGATTGCCTCCACACCTCCCCAAATGATCCCTGCATTACCTTCACAGCAGATGATATGCAAGTTAAAGGGAAGCATGATCGACCCCTGTACTTCACAGGGTATATTGGATCGTCTGAGGTGAACCGCATTCAGGTAGATCCAGGGTCCGCGTTGAGCATCATGCCTCGCCGGGTCATGCAACATCTGGGCATCCCCACCTATCGTCTGAGCCCTCCCCAGACAACCATTTACGGGTTTAATGCCAATGGCACCCGTCCGATGGGGAAGATCAAGCTCAAATGCCAGATTGGAAGCCTCAAGTCGGAAGTGACATGCTACGTCATCGATGCTGACACTTCCTACAACCTATTGTTGGGACGACCATGGATTCACCGCAACTCCATCGTTCCCTCCACTCTCCACCAAGTCATGAAATACATTGACGGGAGTGGAAAGATTCAAACGTTGATCGCCGAAAGGTATCCGTTTAAAGGGGTCAAAAATTATTTCACGGATTCGCTCCTATATCAGGATCCTGTGGAGACAAATGAAACCCCGCAACCAGAGGAGCCAGACTCTGGTAATGAGGCTGACACTGAGCCTGAAAAAGAAGAGTGCCTGTAGGAGTTAGAACCACTTGTAAAAAGCATTGATAAGCTCGATGTTGATAATACCACCGACGATGTAGGCGGTTGGTACGTTAATGAAGAATTAGATTTAGCGTATTTTTCTGTGTTTGCTTCTGATTCAATACCGTCAGATACTAGCACTGATGTAGATGATGACCTCTGGTCGGCAATGGATGCTTTGACATCGTTGCATGTACCAGTAAAATCATCCTTCGGGACATACCAAGATAATGGTAATGCGCAAGAATCTATATTTATGGTTCCAGCCAGACGGAAAGGCCAAAAACCAATTCTTTTTGGGCGAATCTCGTCTGAACCAACGCCCCGCGAGGAATCGGAAGGCGAGGAGGAATCCCCTCAGTTCGGTCATTATGAACCAAAAGCGCTCAAAATGATGAAGTGCATGGGGTACGATCTAACCAACAGACCCGGGTTGAACTTCGGCAAAGGAAGGAGAACGCTACTTTGATCCTTTGTGCCGAAAGGGAAAGCCCCCGATTATTATCATCGGACGCGCCGAGGGTTGGGCTATGTATCGACTCTGATCCCATCAGCCTCTGATTCTGGAGGGCCATCAGGTCATAATTACTCTTTAGGCATGCCATCGTGGCAGTCGGATGTCAGTGTCGGCAACATCTTCAGAGAACTTTCAGTAAACATGGTTTCAACAAGCCACCTGGAAGACGGAGATGAAGAAATGATCCAATCTGATACAGATCCTTGGATCAAACATTTAAATACTCTTTGGGATACCCGCTTTGAACAGCGCGAGCCACCCACAGAAGACAAGGTTGTTCAAGTCAATCTAGGAGATGAGGCCAATCCTAAGCCCATCTTCATAAGTGACGGCCTGTCACCTTCGGAGAAGAAGGATCTAATATCTCTTGTACAAGAGTATATAGACGTCTTCGCCTGGAATTACAAGGACATGCCTGGACTTGATCCTCAAGTGGCTATGCACCGCCTCAACATCAATCCGGGCGCAAAACCTGTCAAACAACAGCAGCGACGGTTCCGTTCAGAAATAATGGAGGCAATTCAATCAGAAGTCAGAAAACTTATTGATTCTGGCTTCATCAGGGAAGAACAACATCCCGACTGGGTAGCCAACATTGTCCCAGTTGCCAAGAAGAATGGGAAGATCTGAATCTGCATCGACTTCCGTGATCTAAACGAGGCTTGCCCCAAAGACGAATTCCCACTGCCAATCACAGATGTCATGATTGACAATACTTGTGGATTCGAACGAATGTCCTTCATGGATGGATTCTCAGGATACAATCAAATTAAAATGTATCCTGACGACGAAAAGCACACCTCCTTCAGGACACCATTGGGGGTCTACTGCTATACCGTCATGCCCTTCGGACTGAAGAATGCGGGGGCAACATATCAAAGGGCCATGAACGCCATTTTCCAGCAGCAAATGTGCAAAATGGTGGAATGTTATGTTGATGATATTGCGGTGAAAAGTCGCGCTAAGGGTGATCACATAGCTGACCTGAAGGTGGTTTTTGACATCATGCGAACTTATCAGTTAAAGATGAACCCAACCAAATCCTTCCTGGGGGTGGCTAGTGGCAAATTCCTAGGATTTGTTGTAACCTCCACGGGAATTCATCTGGACCCGGAAAAGGTTCGCGCTATCCAGGAGATGCAACCTCCGAGAAATCTCAAGGAACTCAGGAGATTGCAAGGACAATTGGCGTACATCCGTAGGTTCATCTCAAACCTCTCCGGAAGATGCCAACCCTTCACTAAGCTAATGAAGAAGGGTGTCTCGTTCATTTGGGACGACGCTTGTCAACAAGCATTTGAGGAAATCAAGCAATACCTCACCCAACCACCAGTCTTGCAGCTCTGATATCCGAAAAACCTTTCCTGGTATACGTTCGGGCAATGGATCATTCTTTGGGAGCTCTACTAGCTCAGCATGATGACCATGGATGTGAGCAAGCGATCTACTATCTGAGTAGAACAATGATCGGAGCCGAACATCGGTACAACCCGATCGAGAAGGAATGTTTGGCACTGGTGTTCGCCATTCAGAAAATGCGACACTACCTGGCGGGCCAAACCATAAATGTCATATCAAAAGTCAACCCCTTGAGGTTACTCATGATAAAACCTTCATCGCTAAATGGCCGACTGGCAAAATGGGCCATATTGTTATCTCAATATGAAATGCACTTTTTACCACAGAAGGCCATTAAAGGACAAGCGGTGGCGGATTTCCTGACTGAGCATCCAGATCTGAGGGCAACCAAACTTTACGACGATCTCCCAGATGAGGTCGCTGAAGCCTGCCTAACTCAGACATCGTTCGAAAGTCAAGTGTGGCAACTCTTCTTTGACGGTGCATCCAGAACAAGCCCAAAAGGACACATCGTAGCGGGGGTAGGAGTAGTACTCGTCTCGCCACAGAACTATGTGATTCCTCGAGCTGTCTCGCTAACTGAGCCTTGCTCCAACAATGTAGCAGAATACAACGCTCTTTTGATTGGGATGCAGCTCGCCGATGAGATTGGCGTTAAAAATCTCGAGGCATACGGTGACCCAAACTCATTGTTAGCCAAGTTCGCGGGGAGTACGAAGTCAGATATGAGGACCTAGTACCCTACTACAACGCAACTATCCACATGGCCGAGAGGTTCACAAACTTCTACATCGATCATGTACCGCGCAGGTAAAATGCGCATGCAGATGCACTGGCGTCCCTCACGGCCTCCTTAGCTCTTCCAGCTGGAGCAATGGAGAAGGTATTCGTCTATAGCCACGACCTGTATTGCCCGAGAACTGCCCTCGAAGACTATCAGGAGTCAAAGGGAGAGTATCAAGGCAAAGAAGCGCTGGAATTGTCAACCGGGCCAGAGCTTAAAGACTGGCGATTCCCCTATATCGACTATGTCTTGTATGGCATCATTCCTGAGGACGCCAAGGAAGCGGCTGCCATTCGAAGGAAAGCCCCTAAATTTTACTACAATGCGATTACACGAACATTGTATCGTCAATCGCATGACGGGGTCTTGCTCCGGTGCCTCTCACCAAAGGAGGCCCAAGAGGTATTGAAAGAAGCCCACGATGGTATGTGTGGAGCCCATCAACCTAGCCCAAAACTGGCACATCGACTCCAAAGATTGGGTTACTACTGGCCCAAGATGATTGCCGATGCCATCACTTATGCCAAAAGATGTCACGGCTGCCAAGTGCACGGCGATTTCGTCCATCAAGCACCAGGGTACCTCCACTCTACGACCTCTACCTGGCCATTTGAAATATGGGGGATGGATGTGGTTGGTCCTATCAGCCCACCATCATCAAAGGGACATCGGTTTATTTTGACAATAACCGATTATTTCTCTAAATGGGCCGAAGCTATTCCTCTGAAGGAGGTAAAATCGTCTAACGTGATCAAGTTCGTGAAACATCACGTTATTTACCGTTTCGGTGTACCTCGGCGAATTGTCCATGACAATGGACCCCAGTTCATCAGCCAGGCGTTCCAGAGATTCTGCGCTAAGTTCAGAATCCAGAGTGTGTCCTCAACGACATACTATCCTGCCGCTAACGGCCTGGCAGAAGCTTTCAACAAGACTATTGGCAAGCTTCTCAAGAAGTTCGTCTCGAAAAGTCAACGAGACTGGGACGATAAGCTAGGTGAATGCTTATGGGCCTACCGCACAACTGTGCGAACCCCAACTAAAGCCACGCCATTTTCTTTGGTATACGGATGTGAAGCCGTACTTCCACTGGAAATCCAAATTCCATCTCTACGTGTCGCCTTGACAGCGGAGATGACAACCGAGGAGAAGCATCGATAGCGGCTCCAGGAATTGGAGGCCTTAGACGGTAAGCGTCTGCAGGCCCAACAGCAAATCGAGCTTTACCAAGCTCGAATTACCAGAGTCTTCAACAAGAAAGTTAAAATGCGAACTTTCAAGAAAGACGATCTTGTCTTAGCCGTCAGAAGACCCATGGTGATGACACACAAGACAAAAGGAAAATTCCAACCCAAATAGGAAGGACCGTTTGTGGTAGAGTCAGTCTACTCGAATGGATCATATCGCCTCATAACCGCAAATGGCGATACACTCATGATGCCTATCAATGGCAGGTTCTTGAAGAAATACTATCCTTAAATGGTATTCTTCCGCTGATCAAGTTAAAAGTACACCTCTGATCAAACATCCGACGCCTCCGACGGCTAAGGATAGAGGAAAAATGTTGGCTTCTAAGCCCAACATAAGTCTTCGACAACTCATCATGCTGAAGGGAATAGCATGGCTAGCCCAACTCAAACGGTAGTTGGTAAAGGCACCTCAAATCCGTTAATAGCTGAGGGTTTGCTAAAAATCCTAAGTGGACTTGGCTCCACTCTTTCCTCCAAAATTCCTTACCAATTCTCACCCACAGAATGGTAGGTCTACCACTACAATCATTACCAAGTTAACACTATACCTCTGGTAATGAATACTCCTTGTCGAGTACAACTCTTGCTTGTCAACTCTACATAGAGTAACAAACTTTCAGATTTGTCAAGTTAACACTATACCTCTGGCACTCCAAATTCCACCTGTCAGTTCTCATCAATAGAATGACAGGTCCTCAAACCGTTTTTTGGCACGAGCCAATTCTTGTCAAGTTAATATCACACCTCTGACAAAATTACTGTTTAAGTTAACATTATACTTCTAAACAGTACACCAAGCTTCTGTCAAGTTAATATTACACCTCTGACAGTCACTTTCCTTCAGACTTCCGTATTGAAGCTGAAACGAATGATGCTAAGTTAACACTACACCTCTAGCATCTAAGTCATTGCTAAGTTCAACAATACACCTATGGCCATGACTTTTCCTCGACTTCCTTATCCAAGCCGAGATGACCAATGCTAAGTTCCACATTACACCTCTAGCATTACCCTCACTGTCAAGTTAAACATCACACCTATGTCAGTGACACTCTCAGTTTTCCCAAAACAAAACTGAAATACTTTTGAGTCAAGTTAATATTACACCTCTGACTCACATCCTTGTCAAGTTAACATCACACTTCTGACGAGACTACTTTCAACCCGTTAAGTTAATATCACACCTCTAACGGTAAAGACTTCCCTAGATTCCCCATGAGTCTAGTCTTACTTGTTATTCTCTTCAATAGAATAACAAGTCTACCTAAAAACATTGTTAGGTTAACACTACACCATTGACAGTGTTTCCATCAACTCCCCGGCTGAACTTAATCAAGTTGATCCCAAACCCTTGATAAAAGTTCACCTTCCCTGGGGGTACGTGTTCCACCTGTCACTTTTCTTATAAAGTGGCTGGTCCACCAAACATTATTTCATCTCTGTCAAGTTAATATTACACCTCTGACAGTATTGTGAAAGTTCCTGAAATATGATCTTTCCCTACAAAATTTGACTTATTAAGATTATCATCATAATTTTGACGAAGTCAAAGATCTTCTGCTTCTATGCGTCTAACTGAAGACAAAAGGTTCAAGACAATAGAAAGAGGCAGAAAGAAAAATGTCACTTTTATTTATATCCAGGCATATGAAAGTGATACAAAACACTCTCTTATACAATAAGATTGAGTGTTACAATTAAGGAGTACAAAGAAGTCCCTCTCTCTCTCAGAGGCCGTACTCACTCCTTGAAGCCGCATCTGATTCCAAGTGCACGATGTTTGGAAAAGCGCCAAACCGTGGCGACAATTGGAGCCGATTGCACTATGGTGCATGACGTAAACATCGAAAGAGCCCTAGCTGACTAAGCTAAGAGCAATGGTGTTCTTGAGGTCCGGTGGCAGCAGAAAGCCATGCAACCCTTCATTCATGAGCATCTCTTTCGCCATAAGGCCATCCAACAAACATGGAGTGTCCTTGATGTCACTTCTGGGGTGAGAGAGGAAGGGGATGCTATCTGCCACTATATCCACCGTAACCCCCTCGCCGCCATACTCACTCTGACCATCCCATGCCAGCAGGCATGACTGGTGCATTGGATCTGAAGAGACCTTGGCGAGGGTTAAGTCCCCGTCAGGGACATAATATATTCCCTTGTGGACGATGGGGACCATAATATATTCCCTTGTGGATGAACATCGAACGAGTTCGCCGGCCGAAATATTCTTCCAGGGGCCCAGCGAACCTGAAAAAGGACGATCAAGCCTACCTGCAAGGAATAAACAAAGAAATCAGAACATCTGGAACTTAGTACACTTCAACAGAGAAAACTAAGTGACAGACGCAGTTATTGCCGAAGACTACAGACGTGGGAATGACCCACGCAGTGAGCCAAAACTTCCGCGGTGGCAGAAACAGACGCGAGTTAAAACTGTGATACACGCAGGGTTCAAACGCAGTCCAATTTTTTGCATCTGCGTCTAACACACCAGGCGCGAAAAGACTCAGACGCCGAAAAAATTGCCATCTCCCTGTTGAATGAACAGGAGTTGCAAGATTCGGGTCTGAAACCTTCAACCCGAGTTGAAATTCATCCAAGTCAGTGGCCTTAAAACGCGAGCTTCATGAGCAAAGCCAGCGTCAAGTGCCAAAGACTTCTGTACTCGCGTCCAGAGAAGTTCAAGTCGATGGCGCAAATTCCAAAAAAAAGGGAATGCACCAACTAAGACTTCATTCAGATGGTGATATCTCTTTAAGAGATGCCAAGGTGCAAGCCTGGGTGGACTAAAAATATCATGGCAAGTCGGGACGGCATACCCGCAGAGGCCTCTATCAAGAGTTGAACTCTCTGCATTAGAACGTGGACATGAAAGATGATCAAAGAGACGCTTTCTCCTGAAGAGACCAAACAGAAGCATGAAAGCTCTGGGTCATCTTCATCCACAGAGTCACCTTCATCCATGGAGACAAACCCCTGTTAGAAACTCTGAAGAAGGCGAAATTTCTCAGAGCAAATCAAAAGAAAACAGTCTAAGTTCGGGTTGTTAAAGAGGGAGAGGGTGAGCCCTATTTATAGGCAGCCCCTGATAACTGTCATTAATGGTTCATTAATCAAAACCGTCGGCCTTAATGACCGCACGACCGTCAAAGTCCAATAGGATTCTGACGCGTGGAACGTTGCTTCGGGAAGCGTCGCAGACGCTGGTCTCAAACCGCCAGCGCCGGTTTTGCATTAAAAGGCATTAACGCCTGAGTCCAATGAGGAACCAACGCGTGGACAACTGCTTCGGGAAACAACGGACGACCCGGTTTCCCAATCGTCAGTGAAGACTTGACGTTCAAAGATCTCATGAAATCTTCAAGTCAGGCCGCATTTAACGCCTGGGAAGTTACATCAAGACGCAGATGAGAAAGCCGCGTCCAGAAATCCGCGTCCCCTTTTTAGACTGAATGACGTCCACCTGCATTCTAGAGGAATGTCCGCGTGACCCAAAGTTGCGTCCCTTCAGCAAACGGGGCCCATTTTAAGGGAAAGCACTTAACTCAGCAAAAGACTTAGGCCATTGTGGGATTAGTCGGAAAATACGCAAGGCTGTGTCCCTCGCGTCCGCTCAAACCGCGTCTTCATCAGAGGAGCTGCGTCTGCATGGGTAGTTATGGGTTTTTGCACCTAATCAAAAGACCCAGCGCTGCATCCTTAAGGACTGCGACCAGTGAGTCACACTCAAAAACTGCGTCCTTCGCGTCCACTTGAACCGTGTCTTCATTAGCAGGACAGATTCACGTTAATTAAACCCGCGTTTCTCTCTGTGAATTAACGCCGCGTCTCATCAAAAGGACTTAGTTCTGCCTAAGTTCCTATGAACTGATGACCGCGTCTCTCTCTATGATTTGATGCCGCGTCTCATCAGAAAAACTTAGTTCTATCTAGGTTCCTATGAATCAATGCCGCGTCTCATCAAGAAGACTTGAGTTAACGCCGCGTTTCATTAAAGAAGTTGAATTCATCTACAGCAAGGTAATAAAGATGGAATAAGAACTCCAAAGACTTTTATTACATCTAAAAAAATGATAAAAGTTAATACAAACACTCTTAGTAAAACAGAGTGTCCTTTTCTTTACAAAAAAAAAGAGAAGGCTACAAGTCCTGGTTCGCCAAGGAACGGATTTGCTCTCTAAGGCGATGTATCTTATGTTGACCGCCTTCTCAGCCTCCATGAGAGCTTGGGCCCGCAGATCTGCCTCAGATAAAAATCCCTGCGCTTGTACTCGGAGGGATTCCAACTCGGATGAACGAACAGAGAGGTTTGCTTCAACTTGCGCCTTGGCAGCCTCTAACTCCGCTAGCCTCTTTTCAGAGGTAGCAAGCTTCTGTTCGTTAAAAGCAATCATGGCCTCAGCCCTGGCTATAGCAGCCCGAGAGTCAAGGATAGCCTGCTTTGCAGCCTGTATGATCATGACAGATTCCTTGGACTCGACCGCTAGCCTTTGATGATCAGCCTGGAAACCTTCAAGAAGACGGGTGTTATCGGTTATCTTCTCCTCCACCTCCTTCGCTCCCGCTCTTGAGCAGCAAGGAGCCTATTCAGAGTTTCCTGGGCTTCGTGGAATGAGCCGACATCCTCCAGGGATCGAAGCTCTCTCAGGTGTTGTCCCAGCTGCTCCACCACCAGCAGACACGCCTGGGCTAGCGAAGGGCCTCCGGCCAACTTGATGTTCTCGGCCAAGTTTCCGAGAAACATCCGGGCGAATTCAAAGGAGCTACCCCCAGACAGGATGAAATCGATGCATGATCGCATCGAGTCAAAGAACTGCTGCACCGTTTTGCGTGTCAGGAACTCTATAGTATCATCGCCCGAGGTGCTCCCTGACCCCCTTTCTATCACGGGGTGAGGGATGTAAGCCGGCTCTTCTCGCGCAAGAGTCGGGCTGACCACCGGTACGGCAGGAGCAAGAGTAGCCACTAGCGCTTCTGGGGGTGCTACCTCTGCAGGAACCTCCACAGCTGATGACAGAGTAGTGAGCTCGACCTCCTCAGAAACCTCGGCCGAGGCTTGAGCTGTGTGGCCTTCCGGAGGGGCACTGACCGTCAGACTCTCCACCTGAGCCCCCCCAGTTCTCTCTGCAAATTATCTCAACATTAGCTACAATGGTGAAAAGAGAAACATTCAAGATATCAAAACTTCCTTACCAAGTTGGAGGTCCAGAGATGTCGAATTCTTGGGCGAATCCTGCAGAGTAGAAGTCTCCCTGGCTTCAGTGGTTGCCTCCTCATCCTGCAGAGTGGGAGTCTCCCCGATTTCAGTAGTTGCCTTCTCTGGAGGCATCTCGACGGCTGGAGCCTCAACTCCTTCCGGCTGGGTCAACTCTTGCACCATCTCCTCGATATGCGAGGAGGTTGCAGCCTCAATATCCTCGGCCAACCCTGCAGCATAAAAGGAGAATGTTAAAACCTCCTCTTCAAAATGAAAAGAGAAATCAAGTCAGAAGGTGAAAAAAGTACCTTCAGCGGGAATAATTGCCGCCAGTGGTGATGCCGTCAACGGCTCGCACCCATGTATTTCCTCCTCCGAGATGTGTGAGAATTTACTCAGATCAGGAGGAGCGGGTTCGTCACCATAGTCGACCTCATCCTCAAAATCGCTTCCCTCTGCGGATAAGGAAGACGACAGTTCAACACGAGAGGCCTCGGTAGCCGGAGCCTTGCCACCAATTACCCCAGTGGTAGGGCTGGGGTCAACTGTCCGAGGACTGGAGATGAACACACTTGGAGACCCAGGTTGCTGTGCCTCATCTCTCCTTTCATGAGCAGGGGAAGACCCGGGCTGAGTTGAGACTCCTGCAATCTCAACATCACTCATGATGTCGACCTCCGGTTGCTGTGCCTCATCTCTCCTTTCGTGAGCTGAGGAAAACCCGGGCTGAGCTGAGACCCCCGGAATCTCAACATCACCTCCGCTCATGATGTCGACTTCGAACTGTTCGGCCTCGTCAGCGGCGGTCGGTTCGTCAACAGGCTCTCCTTCTTCTGAACTCCTGCAGCCCCTGCTGCGCAACCTATGGGCACGGACTAAGGGGACAGCCTCTTCATCTGCCTCTTCTTCCCTCAGTTCCTCAACACCAGCAGGGATGTCTTCGGATAGAGAAACTTCGGCCGTCAAGTCTCTCCGGACCTTCTTTGGGGCAGGGTCAGCAGTAGAAGTAGAGCCTCGAGCACGCTTACTCACCGCCTGTCGAGCCTTTGTTGCTCGTGGCTCCTCCCTCGACCCTCTCCCGACTTCCCTCAGAGCCTTCAGATACTGCTCGACGCCTGCGAGCGTTTACCGGACCCCGACCTTGCTTCAAAATTTGCATTGATACTCTCAATGCATGAATACTCCGGAACAAAGTATGGTGTCTGGTTGACCTGGAAGTACCAGGTACAGAAGCTGAAGCTTGTGCGGCCCTTTGGCTCCTTGATAGGTAGACGGAAAGTTGCTTCCGTCCCTCCGGCCACGCTATAGTACCAAGCCCGAGCACCTTTGAACAAGTTCCCACTGAAGGCGAGTCGAGCATTAGGGTTGCCGACGTAGAGTTGATCATAGCCGAACTATCGGGCGAAGCGATTCGGCATATATGACTCGATCGTGCATGAAGTCCCTTGCCGGAAAAGCACATACCCAGGCCGGATGTTAACCAACCACCAGAAAATCCCCGTTGATAGCCTAGTGAAATCATCTTGGCCTGCGGAGTCAGTAAATAGTTCCCCGAAAGATGCACCAGGAATCTCGGGTAAGCAGCGGTTAAGCTGGTAGTTCAAAGCAGACAGAATGCACTTTCGAACGTAATACATGTAAGTATTACGCCAGTCAGAACCCTCCAACCGTTGTATAAAAGGGACAAAACCCTCACTCCAAGGCACCGGCGTCATCAGAGAGGGGCAGTGCATCACGTACCAAGCCATTAAGTACGTGTTGGGCAGCTCGACCCGAGGGTTGGGGTGCTTCACCGTCGGCTTCCCCTCTGAGTCAACAATCGGCTTGCCATGGGAGTCGACAGCCTTCCCTGCCTCGCAGAAAGTCTGGGTTAACGCCCGCAACCCGCTTTGAATGCCAGCCGCCATGGCCGGGAGAAGGGCTATGGGACTGCCATAGGCCAGGAGCACCGCCGGGTATACTACATCGGCAACAATGACTTCATGTGGCAGCGTGGGCACCACACAGCGCTTCAACCACAGCATTAAGAAGCCCGCCAACAGTGCTCGATCGGAGATAGGAATCCGGGCTTGATGATGAAAGCTTTCGAAAACCATGTCAGGTTCGAAAACATCCTCGTTCGAAACCGTGGTGTAGAAGCCTTCAGAAGCCTTAACCCTGTCGTCAATCTCCTTGTCGGAGCTGGGAGCCAGTCGGGTTACCGGATGGTCTTTCTTATTGATACCGTTAAACAAGTAGCTGGCCCAAGACAGCTGCTTGACTCCTCCCGACCTCCAAGAGGTTACCTGACTGCAAATGTGGAAGTGACATAACACCTCCTAATAAGTCTCGTACACTTGAGGAGACCCTTTCTTCATAAGGTTGAGCTCCTCAGTGGTTGGGACATATTCCTCATAGGGAGAGTCCCCTGTTGCCAGCCCCGAGTCCTCATGCAACTCGTACAGGGCAAGGCCCATCTCTCTGACCGGAGTGAAGAATGTCCCCGTCAAAGGATTGTAACGCTCCAGGATCCCGAAGAGGTTCTGAGAACTCGGTGGGATACCATACTGTACGGCCCTGACTGCTTGGTACAAATCCGTTTGCTCCAACAAGTCCCTAAGGTCGGCAAGGACGAAGCTCACCATCCTGCCCCACCAATACTTCTCAGTGGAATGAACCCACCCGGGCGAACGGAACTCAACCGGAAAATCACCCTTCACTTTCATGAATGCGTTGAGGAAAGTGGTGCCAAGTTTTGGTGTTTCTCCAACTGGGGCTTGTTGATCGAGATTTCCTGCACACAAAATGTAGTATTTTAGTTTTAAGAATAGATGTGCAAGTTCTCAATTCTAATCCGCGGTAGCAAGGCTATGCGGGTCGTGATCCTCAGGGAGGGACTGCGATGGAAGCGTTAAGCAAGTTATCTCTTTTTTTTTTCTTTTATTATTAGCAGTGGTATTTACAATGAATAGTATTTACAATGAAGTGAAGAAAAGAATTGTGGAAGATGTGGATCAAAACTAAAGAAAGAAAATAAAGAAAACACGTACGAACCTCTTCAGCCTGCTTACCTTTGATCCGTGCGATGATTTACCTTTTCTCGGAAGACTTGCAAGTATGGCGTATAGGAAGTTAATCGCCATAAGCCATCAAGGGATCTTCGTTGGCTAGGCAGTCTCGAAGCAGTTGGGTCTCATTGTTCACAAGGCATTAGAGAACAAATAGAAGAAAGAAAATAGAAACAGAGAAACACAAGAATAAACAAGAGATGAAAAACATAAAATAATAACAAAAATGAACCTAAACGGATTTCATTAACAATGGAAGATAAGCGGGCTTATACCGCTGTCACCTCAGTACAAGCGAAGACTCCATCCTCCATGAAAGTTTCCTCCACTCTTAGTTACAAAATTTACAAAATAAAAACGAAAATAAAATCTAACCTAAAAATTAAACCCTAGCTTTTGGCCCTTGGCTTGCCTCTGGACTACTCTGTACGTTGCACTACAGGGGGTTTTTATAGGTGCAGAAGGCCGAAGAGTCCCGTATGAAGTTGCCCACGAAAAATGGTCTCTGGATAAGCTCGGATTGCCGCAAAAACTGGGATTTTGCCGCAATTTTGCGGCAGTATAGTGGCAGATTGCCACGCGCTTTGGCGCGTGGCTTCTCCTGGTCCGTCCATCTGGGCGTTTGCTTCTGGAAGTTTGATCCGGGCTCTTTATATTGGGATTTCGAGATAACTTGATAATCAAGTTACCTAGATTTTGAATTCTCCCAATCTCTTTTAAACGAATTTCCTTATATCTGCACTCTTTTCATTCTCATCTGCAAGAGTTTAGGGTTGGGTAGAAGTCTATCCTTCCCTCATCTTTGATATTTGCAACTTCAGCCCTTTGTGTATTTGCACTTTGACAATCTGCTATTTCACTTTGACTCTTGGGCTTCTAATATGGGCTTGGATCTGGGCTTTTGGGCTCTTTAAGCTTTATTTATTATTAAAATAATAATTCGAGGCCTGCACACAATAAATTACAAATTATTAATAAATGTGCAGAATTAAATGAATAAATATGAAAATGTGATGGTAAATATGATGATAAAAATGCACTTTTTACTACCAATCAGGGCTCAGTCCTGAGCGACCCGGGGAACAGGCCGAGAACCGCCCTATCATGACTATCATGACGGTATACCTTTTTGGAGCCTAAGTCACCGAGAGTAATCTCAGGGACATATCGGGAAAGGTCCCATTTCATCTTCCGAGGGACGGACATGTGCTGGAGATAAGACAGCGGGTACATCCTCTCCATGTCCGGAAGAAAGAATCTTCTACCCCCTATTTGGCGGAGCCACTTATAATCTCCGTCATACATGGAATAGCCGCCATCGCCGATATGGTCTCCAAAGAAGAAGGCAGGCTTCTCCAGCGTAACGCGAGCATCCGTTGTGAATGCTGCGTCAGTCATAAGCTCCCGAAAAGTTATCATGTCAACATTGGAGAGCCTTTTCTTGCGCTCCTGCGACCTGTCAGCAGTCACAGGTACAGTCCTTTGCAGCACAAAGGTTAAATCACGGTCAGCACCACCTACGTGCCCAAAGTGGCGCTTCTTGGAGAGTGGGGCAGAAGAGTGTGGCACTGCAAAAGAAAGGACACTTAATCAGACATCTTATCAGAAAAAAAAATGTTAAGTGTATATAGTCCAGACGCAGAAGAGACACTGGACGCAGGAATTATCAAAATCCGCGTCCAGACCTGCAAATCCGCGTCCAGATGTGAGGCCCGCAGGATCAAGCCCGCGTTTTAAAAACCAAGACTTATGAAAAATCTCTAAGTACTTGGGCTCAGGTGCCAGATTCATAAAAAATCAGCACCTGATGTCATAGAACGCAAGGATCAAGTCCGCGTCCGAACCCTTCACAATTAGAAATATTCTAAGTGAAGAATCCGAAATGCAGGGCTCACTGGCACCGGGTCATCAAACCCGCGCCTTGGTTATCAACTCAAAGACCGCGTCTGAGACCGCGTCTGAGAATCAAACACGGTTTATATTCTGTGTTGACGGTTCTCCTCCAAAAAAAGATTTTTTTTAGGGGTTCCATGAACTTCCATTAATGGTGAAGGTTAAGCCTAAACGGCATTATACCTGGGAAAAGGACTTCCTGCGCGGAGGAACCGCCCCTCTGGGCCTCGGCGACGGCCGCCTTTGAGGATGATGCGGTTGGCTTGACCTTGGGTGCCATTGGTGATCAAGAGTCCGATGAAGGAGGAATGAAAAGTGATGAACAAAGATCCTCTTTCTAAAACCCTAACAGATGCGTTCGGAGAAGAAGAGGATATCTCTCTGACTGTTGCCATTTATAGGCACAAAGATTTGCAAAGATACGCGGCGCGTGGCTCGATTAGCTCTACAGCGAGTTATCGCTTGACGCGTGGAACAGATCATTTAATGAACCGGGAAGTCCGCGCGCCAAAAGGTGATGTCCGACGGTTCCCCAGGATAACTGGCAGTGCACTCATGACATGGCACGGATTCGCACCCGACGGCCGCGTCTCTTCGATGGACGTGCCCCGTCAGTACCGCCATAAATGCGTCCAGAAAGTCGCATCTTTATTCCAAAGAGGCGCGTCTCTCCGAAGTTCGCGTCCCTCCAATCTGGCCTAGCATCGCGTCTGCCTGAAGAAATATCAGTCGCGTTTCCATTGCCAAAAGACGCACCCCATGAAACTCACGTCTTTAAAACAGTACCATCTCTGCTTTTCAAAAAAAAGAAGAACTGGCGTTCAGTCCTTGCTTCTGCAAATCAGTTCAACAGTACACTGGCACAAGCAGACGATCGTCCACTCCTGGCTTAAAGCGCGTCCATGACAGACTAAAAGCAATCGGGAGGTTTAGACTGTGTATCTAGACACTCAACACGATCAACTCTGGTGGCCTCAAAGAGTTCAACAGTACACTCACGAAGACCAACTCCAGATAAGATCAAACCCGAGCATTAACAGTCCAGTCATAAAGGTGAATTCAGCTAGAGTCCAATATTTCGAAATCCGTCCCAGTTAACTGTGGAATATCGAAAACTTTGGAGGGGGTTCTGTAGGCTGTCTAAAAATCACTAAAAGACAAGCCATTAAAAAGCAGAGTTTCAAGTTCTAGACGCGAAGGCTCAACACCCGCGTCTCAGCACCAAGGCGCGAGGGTCCAAAACCCGCGTCTCAAACTCAAGAGATCATGGGCTCAACACCCGCGTCTCAGCACCAAGCCGCGAGGGTCCAAAACCCGCGTCTCAAACTCAAGGCGCGTGGGCTCAACACCCGCGTCTCAGCACCAAGGCGCGACGGTCCAAAGCCTGCGTCTCAAACTCAAGGCGCGAGGGCCCAAAGCCCGCGTCACAGTATCAAGGCGCGTGGGTTGAAACCCGCTCCTTGGTTACAACCGCCCTGGTTATAGGGCCAGTCACCGCCCATATAGCGGGGAAGCGGGGAAGTTTGCCCCTCATTGTGGAGCGTTTTTAGGGGGCACGTTCACCCCTGGAACCTCTATAAATAGCCCCGTCACTATGAACCACGGGGAGGACAACAGGAGGAGAGAAGGCGCTCAGAGAGAAAGAGACGCACACAGCGGCATAAGGACAATACAGAGAGACAGACAGAGACAGGAGAGAGAGAGAGAGAGAGAGCTCAACTCTTCAACAAGCTCGCTGCGTACGAGTTGCCCTTTGCCTACCTTCTCTTTGAGAGTTTTGGTAGACAGAGCTGTGTTACTCCTTCTACCAGTCAAAGAGAAGATCCCTGACGATCCCGACGGTCATCCGGTCAACGGAGAACAAGATTCACTCTCCACCGTCACTTGAAGAACCCAGCCTTAAACAAAGGGAGGATTCAAGATTCAACATCCTCCCTCCCTTGTAACTGGAAGGAAAACAGTTTTGTTGTAATTGTTCATCTGATTCAAGGAAATTTTACAGCGAACACCTTTATTTCTTTTTCCGGCGCGTACACCAGCGGTACCGATTAATCCTGATTTTAGGGTTTTATAAAAATAATTCACAAAAAAAATCTGAAAAATCATGAAAATTCTAAACTATTTGAAAACAGTATTTGAAACTAAAATCGATCAAATCTGATTACCAGATTGATCAAATCGAGTAATACACTAGGATCGGGTCCCCGGTTCAAACTAGGGCTGACTCCAAGTTCACGATTCGGATCCAAGGCAAAACAATCATATAATAATTCATAATACAAATTAAATACAGGAAGTAAATCAAAAAATATGATCAAAAAATCTGAATACGCAGCTAAGTACGTATTCTGGGAGCGGGGTGTTACATTCCATCCACCTTACAAAATTACATCCTCGTAATTTCGATAAGGGAAAGATGAACACAGAAGAGACTAAGGTTGACAATGATAGTATGATAAAGTGGAAAGGATAAGAAAGATTACTAACTCAAAATACAAAAGAAAGATTACCAACTCAAAATACAAAAGATCAAAGGGTAGCAGTTACAGTGATATCCTCAAGGTTCCTGTTCTAGATACTGGGCTTCATATTCTGCTGCTGCTTCGCCTGATGCCTCTGCTGACATGTTGTAGACTTGGCCTCTGCCATGGTCTGCTCCAGTTCTTACTCCTCTCTGCGGCTGATCATATTGCTGGGGCGGAAATGTAGCTCTTCGGCCAATGGGTTCTGGGTTCCCTCTCTGTGGTGGGGCTGGAAGTACTGGTCGAACTAGTGCCATATTTCCTACCCTTCTGAACGGGCAATCTCTTATTGCATGACTTCCGGTCCCACAGGCAGAGCATAGTCCGTTAGCCATTCGACAGTCTTTCCTATAATGTCCAGGCTTGTGGGAGAAGTTGCATATGATTTGAGGAAGAGAAGGTTGGAATGGTCGTTTGACTATCGGTACATTAATGGGTCTGGTTGTGTATTCTTCGTTCATCAACTGAAAGGGTCTCTTTATTAGCTTGTTCTGCACCTGGTTTTCGCTTTTCTTCTCCAGTCCTCATTCTACTTCACGGGCAATGGAGAGAACCCGGGAGTACGTCTTCAGCTGTTGAGGAATAAGAAACATTTGGACATCCATCTTCAGACCTTGCTGAAATCTGCTAGCCCGTTTCTCTTGTCTGTCACCATGTAGGGTGCAAACCTGCTAAGTCTCAAGAATTCAGCAGCATATTCATCCACTGACCGGTTTCATTGTTGTAGCCGGATAAATTGTTCTTCCATTTCCTTTTGAGTTGTTGCAGGGAAGAATCTTTCGTAGAAACCCTTTGAAAATTGGTCCCACGTGATGGGTTTCTCCAGTGTTGCTTCTTTCGCCAACTACGAAGTTCTAGCCACATCCTTCAGCTGTATCTTGGCCACTTCCACTTGGTTCTCTTCAGGGATTGGGGCTGCTTTCAAGAGATCCGTCGTGTCTACTAGCCACTCATCCAAGGGCTTCTCTATGTCTGAAAAGATTGCCGGCTGTAATCTCCTGAAATCTAACATATTGCCTGGTCTCTGCTCTCGGGGTGCAATAACAGTCCTTTACGTAGAAGCTCTGTCTGTTGCTATTGACTCTGCATCATCCCTTGAAGTATCCTCATCAGGCTATCATTGTCTCTGTTAGATTCATCTTGAGAAGTACCAGGACCATTGTGTGTTCCTTGTCTTTCCATATCTGAGTTGGTTGAAGGGGTAGAGAGAAGGAGCTGGAAGGTAAAAGATTGAAGGGACTCAGGACTCAAGAAATGGATCAGAAGAAAGAGAGAGATAACTCTGCACTTGTAGTTAGATTGTATAACCAGGACCCTTATATTTCAGTTACAAATTTCTTTACCATTAATTTGTCATCTGGATGTAATGAGGATGTGAGAGCCTAGGCTCTGATACCATCCTGTAATGCCCCAATCCCGTGGGTACGGAGACGTACTGCGACGTATATACGCAGGTCAAAAATACCCTCACGTATATACGCTAAGCACAGTACAGGCAAGAATCAGAGTACGAAAGTACGTGGTGCATTATACATTCCAACATATGAGTACAATTACAAAGTTATCACCAGATGTGACATAATATTGCAAGAATATTACATCACCGATAGGCCCAAATGCGAGAATACAAAGAGATGTACAAGTATGAATAGTACAAAAAGCACTCACGAGTTTACAAAAGGAAAACTCGAGAGGCGTGCAGGGGGCTGGAAGGATAGAGCTTCATACGGTCTGCTGGAGATCCAAGCTACCGCTGCACCTCTCAGGTCAGCAACTAGGAGAATCCCCTAATTCCAAGCTCCAGGACCTGAACATGAGGATGAGGATCCAGGGGAGTCAGAACTCCCCTAGCGAGTGGTGATGCGAATGCCAAGTGGCATGCATAGATTAGAACATGTGTATCGATAAATCCGAACCATAAACATGCATTGAAAATCGTGTCATAAGCACAAGCATGCAGGAGCAAGTAGTATATATAGCAAGTGATATCAAGTAGGGAATACTCATGGTATAATAAGATAAGGACAGGAGACTAGTGGAATAGAATACAAGTGAAAAGGTATGGTGTAAACAACTATAGTATAATAATGGTCATAAATCGGAAATCCGATATAAAACCCGATGGAAGCAAACTCGATAAAGCATACACGGATACATAGTTGGCATCTTTTATTATTATTACTCGTCCGACCCATATATCTAAGTATGTGTACTGGTGTACATCCCAACACATGCATCCATATATAAGTAAGTCTAGGTTGGTTATTGGAAGCTGATGAAGAACTGATAGCTCATACTTATAATAGTTCCCATCCGCCCGGGACACAGCCATTGGGGGCCTGAAATCCCCCTAACACGTATCTTTTGGGGCCTGAAATTCCCTAACATGAATCGTTGGTTTAGTATTCCACTACTATAAGCAAGGCATCATGCCGGCATCCATCACTTTCTCCCTTTCCCCCGTGTAAGTTATCCTTTTTATGGCTTATTAAACATAATTATCAGATTACGAAAATGAGTAGGAACATAACTGGTCATAACGGGAGTTCATAACAAGTATAACGGGAGTCCATAACAAGAGATCAGGTACTACATTCCTGTAATGTGATAATCATGAGTTAGGAGTTAATCATAACAGATATCAGGTTTTAACAAGTCAATGACAAGTGTCAGGTAGATGACAGGGAATAAGTCATGCCATAACAGGGGACAAGTGGTAAATGATAACATAACAAGTATGTACATGGCGAGTGATAGAATAATAGCTAAGCACAATCAAGTGGAGCTGAGCAGGCTGGAGGCACAGACAGCGAACAGTATTTAGTCACAAAGCGCTTGGCAATGTTACCGGAATGACTCGACTTAAAGTGCGAGTAGAAAATCCGGCAGCATCTCGCCTAAACGAATTTAGTGAATAAAGTGTTGAGCGCTAAGCATGCCCACCAAGCGGAGCTGAGAGACCTGATGGTCTAAGCGCACTCCTCTTTCGAGGAAGTTGGAGGAGCCCAGAGGCTAAAGTACGCTCGGGGTTTAGGCGCACTCTCTGTAGCCACTATGAAATCCATAAGGGTACAAACCTGAAACCATTGGATAGCCAGCCTGAGAGTGGGCAGAATCCAGAGTAGGTATAAGAGTACCTGCGATGTTATTGCCACACGAGCAAGCTATATTGTGATAATATTTATTTTATCGTGGAGTAGTAAAGCCTGAAGGCTGAGTAGAGAGTCCGGGACCAAAGTACGTTTGGGGTCTAAGCGCACCCTCGGTAGCTACCACGAAACCCATAAGGGTACAGGCCTGGAACCATTGGGTAGCCATCCTGGGAGTGGATAGAAACCCAAAGTCTATACAAAGGTACCTGCACGAGTTGTTCTATCCTATTACAAGCATTACAGTATATCTGTCTGGTACAAGTCAAGACATGTCCATAGAATACAACGCACCCACCCGTACAAGCACACCGGACTGATACTAAAATACAATGCAACACTAATTCTAAAACAAATCCATTTTGCGAGAAAAGTCACTCGCCTAAAACACCACTTTTTAAAGCTTTGCGCGTCTGAAATCCGGGAGAGGAAAAACACGAAGCGAGAAAAGGAGAGGAGGGCTTGGCCCGTGGGTGGTCGCTGGCTCTAGGGGTGGTGAACCACCCCTTGGTGGCCTAGGTAGTGGCCGGCCTCAAAGAGAAGGAGGGAGAGAGAAAGGGAAAGGTGATGGCGTTGGTGGTGATGTTATTTGGTAAAGGAGATGGATTTTGATGGAGGAATGAAAGGAAAGTGAAGGAGGTGATGGTGAAAGTGATGTTGGAGGTTGAAGTAGTGGTGGAGGAGGTGGTGTTGTGATGATGAAAGTGATGGTGGTGGTGGTGGAGAAGAATAGATGAGATGGAGATGAAAATAGTATAATAAAAGATGGAGGTGGTGACATCGCCGGAATAGTTGACGGAAAGGTCGTTGGAGTGGTCATCGGAGATGTTGCCAGAGAAGGGGGTTCGGCCCCTAGTCAAGCATGGTGGCCGGTCTAGGGTGTGGTGGTGGAGTGGTGATTTTGTGGTAGGGTTAAGTGGTGGTGGTAGTTTTAGAGGAGGTAAAGGAGATGGTGGGTTTTGATGGAGTTTTGGAGTTTGTGGTGTTTTAAATGGAGATGGAGGAGGAAGAAAATAATGATAGGGAGTTGGAAAGTTGTAGTTGTTGTGGTTGTGGTGGAGAAGAAGGAGGAGTTGATGGTGGACAGGGTTTTTGATGGAGATAAAAAATGAAAAGGGAAGAAGGAGAAAAGGGTTTATATTTGGGATTGGAGTTAAAGGAGAAGAAAAAGAATTAAAGGAAGGTGTTTTTTGTAAAACAGAGAGGGTGAGGTGGCCGACCATGTGATGGGAGAGGGTAATTGAGTGGTTTGGAGGTGATGGGAGAGGGTAATTGAGTGGTTTGGGATATTTTGAAATTGATATTTTGGTAGAAAGCTGTAGAAGGTAATGGAAGAATGGAGAATATTTTAGAATATGGTGGAAGGAAAAGAAAGGAAAGAAAAAAGAAAAAGGAATTATTTGCATAGAAGAAAAATGAAATAATTAAAGTGGCGGATTCCCCGGATTCGGTTGCGGATGCGGAAAACTTTCGGAAAAATACCGGAATCGTCCGAAAATCAAGTATCTCCGAACGACCCGCAAAAATTCTCAAAAATTAAAAATATTAACTCATGGTGAAATTTGTTTTTAAAAATTCTTTATGATTTTCAATTAAAAATTTTGGAATCGACCCTTGATATCGGTCACACCAAATTTGGTAGAAATCTGTTAAATTCTGAAAATCTCTAAAAAAATGTATTAAGATAGTAAATATTATTCTAAGAAAATATGTGAAAGTGGTTTCTCAAAATTGACTCCATTTATAAATTAAAAATATAGGAATAAACCAGCGGTACCGATTAATCCCGATTTTAGGGCTTTTATAAAAATAATTCAGAAAAAATCTGAAAAATCATGAAAATTCTAAAATATTGAAAAATAGTGTTTGAAACTAAAATTGGTCAAATCTGAATACCAGAAAGATCAAATCTAGTAATACACTAGGATCGGGTCCCCGGTTCAGACTAGGGCTGACTCCGAGTTCATGAATCCGGATCCAAGGAAAAACAATCATAAATAATTCATAATACAAAATAAATACTGGAAGTAAATCAAAAAATATGATCAAAAAAACTGAATACACAACTAAGTACGTATTCCAAGAGCGGGGTGTTACATTATGTCTTTTTTGGTGTTTGGATGGTAATGTGAAAGTGAAAGTGGAAAAGTTGATCACAAAGTTGACCGCAAAATAATATTAAAATAAAAATTAATTAAGAAAAATAAAAATTAGATTGTAATTAGAATGCAAGTGAGATTTATATGACCACAAAATTAACTTTTTTGAGCTATAACTTATTACAAAAGAGATTTATATGACCACAAATTAACTGTAGCACCCTGGAGGTGAGAAAGTGAGTGTGTAAAAGGGAAAAGAGAAAAGGAAAAGGAGTTTTCTCATTTTTCTATTTCGGTGTTTGGATAGATAGGAAAGTGAGCAATTATACTTCCCCATTTCCTTACTTCCGCCCACTTCCTTGCAACCAAACACGCCCTAAAGAAAGTTGACATTTATTCCTTACCCTCCACTATCGGTCGAACCAAGCAAAGAAAGAGAAGAAAGGTGTGCCTAACATAGTCCGCCGAGCTCTTGCTCATTGCTAAAACTACAACAGGCAAACACATTCCGAAAAACAAAGGTGTATTATCAACTGGACTTCGCTTCTTGCTTTCCTCTTTTCTGTCCTTGTCTTGACTCATTCTTTCCCAGTAAAGAGAACAGATATATTCTCATCGCTTTATTCATTTTCTTCTTCGTACCGGTGTCAACTATTATTTCAGCAAGAAAATTTGGTTCTTAAGAGCAAGAAAAAGAAGTGGGTGAAAAGAAGAGATATCTCCATTCCTCTCTCCCTGGTCAAGGCCAAAAAAAAGGCGGGCAAATCTGTGCTAAGAAGTACGAAAGCAAGATGCAGAATTTTATGCCACTTCCTTACTTTCAGCTGGCATTGAAGGGTAGTATGCTCCATCGTCTATGAGACTAGACTTTCGCTAAATTAAGAAATATGCAACTTGCACTTAAAGTCATTAAATCAAGCTTCGGACAAGCGCCAACGAGAAGCAAGTTCAGCTTTTGAGCCATTCCGCAGGAGACTCCTTTAATTTGGTCGCTTACCTCCTTCTCCTTTCCGTATTTTCGAGTTCTACCGGCTCTCCTTTATCATATTGCCTATAACGAAGAGAGCAATTGGGCGCCTAAGACTGATTGATCTTTCGTGCCTTTTTGCCGGGAGGACAAAGCATAGGGCTTTAATGTCATAGAAAAATCAAATTTGGGGACTCGCGGATACTCACTTTTTAACTTATTTCATGATACGCCCTCGCGCGCACATTCCTTCTTTTAGGAAATCTTCTTTTGTTTGAGGAAGACTCTAACCCTATACCGAAAGAAGCGAAAGAAGCCTTTTCTTCAGTGGGGACGAGAAGGACTTCATGGCCCAGCAAGAGCCCTATTGTCTACCGCGCGAATTTATGAATTCCTGCGGATCTGCTCGAAAAAAGGCATCTTCTTCTTTTTATTCTAAAATGGATCACAGTAATGGTCACGATTTTCGTTTATTATTGGTCACATTAAGACATTATTTTGCTCACGTATTTCGAGATCTCCCCCCTGTCATTTCCAAAAGAATCGATTTGAGTAGGTAAAGTATCAAAGTCCAGCTCACTATGTCTGGTCCTGTGCCAAATAGCACAAAGAGAATCACCATCATTGAAAAAGTGGCATAACCCATGTAGGCCTAAGCCTCACAAGTGCGGAGTCGAGTTCGTCGAATGAGATTCTTTTGTCGATAATGATTTTTTTGATCCTCCCAAGAAACCTTTCTGACGCTTGAGGATTTTTCAATATTTCCTTCTGGGGCTTTCTTAATGGAACTATTAAATAATCGAGTAAAGAGACTTTGGGACGAATTCTACAACCACAAGGGAATCGTTCACCATCACAATCACATTGAGGATACCAAAGAGTGAAGTTGAATTCTCAGGGAAGGGCTCTAGAATTTCTCCTCAAGATTCCTCTTTTACAATAGTTGAGGTGCTTCAATAACTCTCTTGGATCAATACAAGTGTAGGCACAATATCAAGCATATATAGACGAGCAATAATATCAATGCAAGATATAAACAAGTAGAGTTGAGTTGAGAGATAGCAAATGCAAATACAAGAATACGTTTCGAAATTTCTAGCCACTTGCTCTACATCCCCGTCTTCACCGCGTGAAGAATTTTCACTATCTTTACAAAGAAACTTCACAAAGGATACAACCTCAATTCTCTACATACGAAGAGGCACAAAGTAATTGCACAAAGAAAATCACCTCTATACAAGAGAGAGGGAACAAAGCCATGGCACAAAGCCAAATGCACAAAGTAAAGAGGAGGTTACAATCCTTGTTTACCACAAAGATCATAAACCAAAATTCTTGCAATACAAGATCCTAAAAGATAGATTTTGCAATGATAGCTCAAACTTGTGAGAAAATAAAAATTTTAGAAATGAAGCTCTTTAAAACATAATTGGGAAAACTTCTTTGAAGATTTAGAAACTAGAAACTCAAACTTGTAATTTCAAAAACTTGTTTTCTTTGATTTTTCAAAACTTTAAAACATTTAAAGAGATATGTATTTGAAGCTCAAAAACTTGTTAAAAGCTCAAAAACTTATTAAAAACTCTTTAGAAAATAGGCAGGAGAGCACTTGAAAACTGGTTATAAAACTTTTCTAAAATATTCGAGAAGAACTCTCCCAAAAACCTATATTTATAGACCAAACAGAAACTAATCGTTGGGATTCAAACCCAGGCTGAAACAGCCTGTTGGTCGATCAGGTGGTCAACCGTGTTGGCCCAAAGGCCCATCACTCTAGTTTTGATGATGATCAACTCATGTAGTTATAGTACTAATGATCTTGTGTTTAATTAGTCTCAGATTTATGATCAAGATCTTAGTTGGTGTTTAGCTTCAACAAAGGATTTAAAGTCAAGTTTTGGAGCTAACACGGTTTGATTCAAGAGCTTGTGCATCAAGACCACATCAAGTACTCAAGAGGAGTCTAACTCGTTGGATCAAGTTTGGACCAAGTCAAGAGGAGAAGAAGACTTCAAGTGAAGGCCTTCAAGATCAAGACTTGTGTCTAGGTTTGTTTTTATAAGATTTGTTTTAGTTAAAATGTAAAGGATAGAATAGTTGGTGGATTGCTCAAGTATACCATATACACTCACACACAAGATTTGGATGTGTTTTCATAAAAGAGTTTTTATTTTGGAAAAATACAAAAGAGTTTTCATTTTGGAAAAATACCGGTTTGGTTTTGGAGTTTAATATATATACATGTGTTTTAACCAAAACTATTTTAGTGCTTTGTAAAAAACATAGATATTTCATCATGTATGTGTAGTGGATCATATCTATACACTCTAAGCTTTAAAAGTGTTTAAAATATCTTGTTTTTGTATTTGGAGAAGTTTTGCAAAAATCTATTTTGAAAATACAGATTTTGTTTTGAGCCAAAATTTTTAAGTTACAAAAATAGTTCAAAATGTTTGTAACATGCTTTATTTTACTCAAACATGTTTGTTTATCAAAGTATAATACTGAACCTATTTTTGTAGGATTTTAGAGGTTTTATGGGATTTTATCTAAGCTAAAAAGATAACCTTTTAATCCCTATATTTGTTCTGTCTGGCTTCTGCCGGTCGACCGGGCCGGTCGACCGACTAGGAGTCGGTCGACCGAGTCGGTCGACCGAGTCGGTCGACCGAGTCGGTCGACCGAGTCGGTCGACCGACGTGCACAGACGTGCACGCCCGTTTGGCTGGAGGGCCGGTCGACCAGGTCGGTCGACCGCCAGAGAGCTTCTGCTCTCTGGAAAGCCCCGGTCGACCGGCAGAGAGCTCTGCTCTCTGTTCCAGGCCACGTCGACCGGGCCGGTCGACCGAGGCTCCAACGGTCAGATTTCTGACCGTTGGCGGTCGACCGGCCCAGTCGACCGATAGCAGTCCAGAGCTGCTGACTGGACTGTAACGGCTAGTTTTTAAGAGGCCTATAAATTGGGTCTTCTTGGGCTGTTTTAACTAAGTTTTTTGAAGAGTTTTAAAGATAGTTTTTCCTACTCTATTAAGAGGTTTTCTCCACTTGTTTGAGAGAAAATATTTCCAATCAAAAGGGAAGTTTATCAAGAGTGTTTTTCAAAGTGATTCTTGTGTTTTCCTCCACCAATTCAATCCTAGTTTTCTCACACACATACTTGAGCTATCCATTGTTATACCTATCCTATAGGATCTTTGTTGTGAGAGGATTTGAGCTGATCAAGTGTTTAGATCACCAAAGACTTCATCTTTGCTTTGAGGAGGCGGACGTGTGTGTTCGCATTGTTTCGGGTTCTAGTGGGAACTCGGTGTTTGAGGTGCGGCCTCGGCGAGCTAGTGGGCTTGCTGTGTGTTCTTGCGGGAACAAGTGAAAGGACTAGAGAGTCCAAGGAGTTCAAGTGTGAACTCGCCTTGTAGGTGTTACGACACCGAGTGATCCGGTGGGATCAGTTTATAGTGAAAATCCTTCACAGTGTTGAAGGCGGGGACGTAGAGCAAGTGTGCTCGAACCTCAAAACAATTCTCCCATGTTTGCGATTGCTCTCTCTATCTCTTATTTATATCTTGCATGCTAATATTGTCTTTATCTTTATATGCTTGATATATTGTGTGCTTATTGTTATATGCTTAGGGTTTATTTGCTAACACTTGTATTCAACCAAGAGAGCCAACGCGGCACCTCAACTCTTATTTAGAAGAATCTTGAGGAGTTAGTCCAGAGCTCTTCACGGGGAATCCGGCTA
Source organism: Agave tequilana (assembly GCA_038442645.1). Lineage (NCBI taxonomy): Eukaryota > Viridiplantae > Streptophyta > Magnoliopsida > Asparagales > Asparagaceae > Agave > Agave tequilana. Next base: position 59,962 of record JAVJIF010017902.1, read on the forward strand.
CACTCTTGTCTTATACTTGGTGTTTAGCTTAGAAGTTTTAGTTTGCATAAATAAGTTTTAATTTCGCATTAATTGACCATTAGATTAGCTAGTCACCTATTCACCCCCCTCTAGGTGATTACAATTGGTATCAGAGCCAAGTGCTCTTGATTTGGGTCTTACAACCTAGAGTTAAAGATCCTCATTTATAGCTAATCGCAATATTTGTACACACACCATGGATTTCATGTCACCTCCCACCTTTGACATTCTTAACATCCAAACTTGGAATGTTAAGATATCTATGTACCTCAAAGGCCTAGGCATTCATGTTTATCTTGCTACTATTAAAGATTCATATGTTAATATAGCAAGTATATTGAGGCTAACTCAAAAGCCATTCATGCTTTAAAGTCAACCCTAAATGATGATTATTTATCTAGGGTTGCTAATCTTGATTCGGCTTTTGTAGTATGGAACTCTTTGATCTCCCTTGGCGAACAAGAACAATACTATGTGGGGAGCGACTCGGATGTTGGAAGTGACGCTTCCAATGTATGCTACATGGTTCAGGGGATAACCCCATTGAGGTAACTACCGAATCCGAGGTAAATGAAGATGTTGATATGTCTTATGATGAGCTTGAATCATTTTGTCAACAACTTCTTGAAAAATATGACATGCTTAAAAAGGATAACAAGAAAATGAAAAATAAAATTGATTGCATGTTAAAAGAAAAAGACTCTTTTCAAACTAGTTTTGAAAATGTTTTAAAGAAAATGAGTCTTTTAAAAATAAAATTGCATGCTTTGAAAAAGAAAATGAAAGTTTGAAAAATAAAATGTTTCTTTGCTTTCTAAATTGAATGATCTTTGTGAAGGAAACACTTCTTTGAAAAATAAAATTGTTTTGGTGAAAAAACAAAAAGAAGTTGCTTTGAATGAAAATAACTCTTTAAAAAGAAAAGTTATTTCAAAAGAAAATAAAATGTTTCTAAAAAAAAGAATAATGATTCTCAATCTCACCATGCTTTACATGCCACTATTAATCAAAATGAGATTAAATTTTTGAAAAATAAAATAGATTGTTTGAGCTCAACCTTGAGCAAATGTGCTTTTAACCATTCTAGATTGGAGTCCTTATTTTCAAAGAAACAAACTCCACATATTCATGGACATCACCCACATCATGCATATGCACATTTTGCACGCCACGATCACACTCATACTCATAAGCATCCTAGAGTGTACAAGTGTACACATTGTGGCCGCAAAGGCCATTTAGCAAAATTTTGTTATGATAAGATAAATGCTTTAAATTTTGCTAATAAGAATGTTTGGGTTCCTTACAATGCTAACCCTCAAGGACCCAAAAGAAAATGGATACCAAAATCCCCACCTTGTGCTTTTTGATGTAGGTGCGGGCTCTCACAAAACGTGAGAGGAATGGTGCCTTGGTGGTGGTTGCACATGGACTAGATGGACACACATTTGATGCAACGCTATCAAGGAGGTTTGGTGGGACAACCACCATGTTTTGGAGAATTAGAGTATAGTTCTTTGGTTTGGTAACTATCTCTAAACTCCTAATTTAGTTTACATGCTTTTTACTTATATCACATTTTTAGCATGTTCATGTTTTATATTTGTGCTTCATATGGTAAACACTTGTTTAAATGTAGTCTTTATCAAAACTTGTGTATATACGTGTACAAGTAGTGAGCAACATTTGATTCATATACGTTTGCACTTTATTGTTCATTGTACTCACTACATGCACATGTATAGCCTAGTTTTAATGATTTCCTCATTTACACTTATTTTGCCTATTTGCATGTTTTACTTCATGTATATGTAATTTTTGTTTAAAACTAATAAATATACATGTATACCCTTGAGTCTCTTGCATTCATGCAAATCATATCATAGACTCTTTTATGTTTGGGATATGTATGCATATTATTAGCTTTGGATAAATCATACATATGCCTTGAAGTTTGTTTTTAAATGAAAAATTAATTTTCATGTTTTTCACTTATTTGATAAAATGATATTTGTTTTGAGCTTCATTGATTATTTTCATGAAAAATGCTACATACATGATTATTGTGCACTCACATTTTATTTGTTTATTCACGACTTTGTTTCATGATTATTTTTGAGCTTTATAGATTTTGAGTGTCATCTTTTGTATTTAGTATGTTTCATGATAGACATGATTTGGTTTCATGTTTTTGAAGGATCTTTAACTAGTTTTTCAAAAATTATTTTAACTAGTTATTTATTCTTCATTTGGTAGTGTTTTCTAAATAAAAATATTTTCAAACTTATTTTCGAAAACCCTACCTACCCCTATAAGGGAGGACGGATGGGCGAGTATGCATTCTAAGCCTTATTGAAAATCTTTTATCTTGTGCATAAAAAGGGTGGATTTTTATGAGTTATACACTAATTTCACATCATAGTTTCAATTGGTATCATAATTGACATATTTTGTATACTCATTTTGTTTTCTATATATGTATGCTTTAAATTTCAAATAATATCAATTTCTTTTGGCATTTTCATTTTCATACATATATATGATTTGTTTGTGCTTGATTTTCAAGATATTTACATGTTTAAAGCACAAAGTATATTTATGCTAAGCTTAATTCAAATCTTGATTTTCAATTGATTTCTCAATTGGTATTTTTATATAAGCTTATGCATTAACTTCAATTGGTATTTTTTTTACAAGTGGTATTTTTATTGATATCAAAATGTACAATATATTTCAATTGGTATCTATTGAACTATTTATTTCAATTTGTATCCATATATTTCAATTAGTATCTATTGATCTATTTATTTTAATTGGTCTCCATGAAAATTTAATTTGGTATTAAATATTTTCTTTCATTGGTATCAAAATACAAAATATTTCAATTACAATTGGTAATTACTATTGGTACAAAATGTTTTTTGATATATTTTTGTTCTAATTGGTATCTCAAAATTTTTGTTTATTTACAAAGGTATCTCAAATGTGTTTTATTACCTTGAGTAAATTTCAAATTTTGTTTTAAGTAATTATTAAATTTGACTTAAAAATGTTTTGATATGAATTGTCTATATGCAAGCGGAGCTTAACATCTCTTCTACATATAGATTCATATTGAGTGTATCTTATATTGAGGAGCTTGACAACTCTTCTTTATGCGATACACGTGTGTAGGGGAGGCTTCACATCTCCTCTTATGCATTACATATTATGCGTTATGTGAATTAGGGCTTGTCATCCCTTCTTCATGTAATGCATATATGTAGGTAAGTTAACTTAGCGTCTTCCTCTTCATGAATGTATATCGCATATATACCCTTATTGGTTGATTTGTTTTCACCCCTTATTGATCTTTTTGTTTCGGACAAAAAGGGGGAGAACATTGTTTTGTGTTTACTTTAACCCCTTTGTTGATGATTGACAAAAAGGGGGAGAAGTATTTTAGTATATATGCATGTTTTCCTTGCTTTATACATAAAGAGGGAGTAAGAATTTTTGTTTATGCATATTATTTTGTTTTGCAAAAAGGAGAAAAGAATTTGATGAGTTTTATGCTTGATTGGCAACCATGTTTATCTCCTTATATTTGCATATATGTTTGTTTAGATTCATGTGCTTCATTGCCATATATTATTGTTTATTGTGATGCATGAGTTAAGGGGGAGCTTCTTTGAAGCTTTACTTTAATCCATGCATATATAACTCCATGAGTTTTGTCATCATCAAAGGGGGGATATTGTTGGCCCAAAGGCCCATCACTCTAGTTTTGATGATGATCAACTCATGTAGTTATAGTACTAATGATCTTGTGTTTAATTAGTCTCAGATTTATGATCAAGATCTTAGTTGGTGTTTAGCTTCAACAAAGGATTTAAAGTCAAGTTTTGGAGCTAACACGGTTTGATTCAAGAGCTTGTGCATCAAGACCACATCAAGTACTCAAGAGGAGTCTAGCTCGTTGGATCAAGTTTGGACCAAGTCAAGAGGAGAGAAGACTTCAAGTGAAGACCTTCAAGATCAAGACTTGTGTCTAGGTTTGTTTTTATAAGATTTTGTTTTAGTTAAAATGTAAAGGATAGAATAGTTGGTGGATTGCTCAAGTATACCATATACACTCACACACAAGATTTGGATGAGTTTTCATAAAAGAGTTTTTATTTTGAAAAAATACAAAAGAGTTTCATTTTGGAAAATACCGGTTTGATTTTGGAGTTTAATATATATACATGTGTTTAACCAAAACTATTTTAGTGCTTTTTATCAAAACATAGATATTTCATCATGTATGTGTAGTGGATCATATCCATACACTCTAAGCTTTAAAAGTGTTTAAAATATCTTGTTTTTGTATTTGGAGAAGTTTTGGATAAATCTATTTTGAAAAAATACAGATTTTGTTTTGAGCCAAAATTTCTAAGTTACAAAAATTGTTCAAAATGTTTGTAACATGCTTTGATTTTACTCAAACATGTTTATTTATCAAAGTATAATACTGAACCTATTTTTGTAGGATTTTAGAGGTTTTATGGGATTTTATCTAAGCTAAAAAGACAACCTTTTAATCCCAATATTTGTTCTGTCTGGCTTCTGCCGGTCGACCGGCCGGTTGACCGAGTTAGCAGTCGGTCGACCGAGTCGGTCGACCGACGTGCACAGACGTGCACGCCAGTTTGGCTGGAGGACCGGTCGACCGGGTCGGTCGACCGCTAGAGAGCTTCTGCTCTCTGGAAAGCCCCGGTCGACCAGGCCGGTCGACCGACAGAGAGCTCTGCTCTCTGTTCTAGGCCACGGTCGACCGGGCCGATCGACCGAGGCTCCAACGGTCAGATTTCTGACCGTTGGCGGTCGACCGGGCCGGTCGACCGACAGCAGTCCAGAGCTGCTGACTGGACTGTAACGGCTAGTTTTTGAGAGGCCTATAAATTGGGTCTTTCTTGGGCTGTTTTAACTAAGTTTTTTGGAGAGTTTTAAAGATAGTTTTTCCTACTCTATTAAGAGGTTTTCTCCTCTTGTTTGAGAGCAAATATTTCCAATCAAAAGGGAAGTTTATCAAGAGTGTTTTTCAAAGTGATTCTTGTGTTTTCCTCCACCAATTCAATCCTAGTTTTCTCACACACATACTTGAGCTATCCATTGCTATACCTATCCTATAGGGATTTTTGTTGTGAGAAGATTTGAGGTGATCAAGTGTTTAGATCACCAAAGACTTCATCTTTGCTTTGAGGAGGCGGACGTGTGTGTTCGCATTGTTTCGGGTTCTAGTGGGAACTCGGTGTTTGAGGTGCGGCCTCGGTGAGCTAGTGGGCTTACGGTGTGTTCTTGCGGGAACAAGTGAAGGGACTAGAGAGTCCAAGGAGTTCAAGTGTGAACTCGCCTTGTAGGTGTTGCGGCACCGAGTGATCCGGTGGGATCGGTTTATAGTGGAATCCTTCATAGTGTTGAAGGAGGGGACGTAGAGCAAGTGTGCTCGAACCTCAAAACAATTCTCCCGTGTTTGCGATTGCTCTCTCTATCTCTTACTTGTTTATATCTTGCATGCTATATTGTCTTTATCTTTATATGCTTGATATATTGTGTGCTTATTGTTTTATGCTTGGGGTTTATTTGCTAACACTTGTATTCAACCAAGAGAGCCAACGCGGCACCTCAACTCTTATTTAGAGGAATCTTGAGGAGTTAGTCCAGAGCCCTTCACGGGGAATCCGGCTACACTCTTGTGTTATACTCGGTGTTTAGCTTAAGAAGTTTTAGTTTGCATAATAAGTTTTAATTCCGCATTAATTGACCATTAGATTAGCTAGTCACCTATTCACCCCCTCTAGGTGATTACAAACCGGTCATATTTTTTATTGTTGGGGTTACCGGTCAACCGGGCGGTCGATCGTGTCCAACATCTAGAGAGCAATGCTCTCTGGCGGTTGACTGAGCGATCGACCAAAAAAAACCAGAGAGTTCTGCAGACATAGTCGGTCGACCAGTCGGTCAGCCGATCTCTGCTGCGGTTGACCAGACAGTCGACTGAACTTCTAGCTCTCTTGGGTTGTGCATGTCTGTGCACGTTGATCGACTGTGCGGTCTATCATTCAGTGGACCGAACTCCAAACTCTCTTGGGTTGTGCACGTCGGTTAACCGTGCGGTCGACCGGCTCAGCCCAAAAATCATATTTAGAACATTTTTAAATATGTTTGTAAATCCAAATAACTACCAATAAATCTCTATAAATTTCACAAAAATAAGTTCATGTAAATACAATGGAGTACAAATACGTGTGATCAAGAATCAACACATATTACAAACATGTAAACTTGTTTTTGAGATATAGAAATTCAGTCTTAAAATAAAAATCGTATTTTCTAAAAACTAAATTTTTAAATGAAAATCTAGTTTTTTTCAAAACTAGTATAAATACAAAAACAAGTTATTGAAATTCAATGAAATTCAGTGTGTATGGATATAATTCAATCCACATGTAAAATCATATAGACTTATTTTTGACAACATATATATAGAGATAGCCTTGTGTCATTCCGGAATGATTCGAGGCCGAATCCTTCCCACTTAAATACCAACATCCGACATTCGAATACAAGATCCACTCTATTGAAATTAATCTATATTATTTCAAGTATCTATAAATCAAAAATCAAGTGTTTTGAATACTTTTTGCCCATACATCAAGTAGGAGAAAAACGGACGGCCTAAATTGTGAGTTGGTTAGTTTAAAGGTGTAGAACATTTGAAACCTAACAAAAATTAGTTTGTAGGTTTTTTTTTTAAATGTTTATATCATGATCAAATAGCCGGATCGAGAATTTGTATGTCTAAAAATAGATCTAACTAGCTCACTACTTTCGGCCATTCATTCTGCGTTGCTTGATTAATGGGCAAAAAGTATTCAAAACACTTGATTTTTAGTTTATCGATAGTTGAAATAATATAGTTCAACTTCAACAGAGTGGATCTTGTATTCAAATGTAGGAGGGTTGTATTTGAGTGTAAAGAATTCGGGCTCAAATCTTTCTGGAATGACACAAGTGTGTGTGTGTGTGTGTGTATATATATATATATATATATATATATATATATATATATATATATATATATATATATATATAATATATATATATATATAGGGGTTACGGTACCTCAGCCGACAGCTGAGAGAGTTTCTCAGCTGGTGTAATACCCCGTTCTCGGAATACGTACTTAGTTGCGTATTCAGTTTTCCGATCGTATTTTTCGATTTACTTCCTGTATTTGACCGATTTCAATTTCAAATATTATTTTCTAATGCTTTGGATTTTATATGATTTTCTGGAATTTTCTTGAATTTAAATAAATTTCTTCAAAACGGTGTCGACCAGTGTCGCTGATCGATTCTCAGATTTTTAATTTGCAAACGGTTTGGAATTTCTAGAAGAGTCTTTAGACAATATTTCTTAGAATCATATTTCTTACCTAAATACTTTTTCTGAGGATTTTATGAATTTATGAAAATTCCATCGGAGTCGGTAGTTAACTGATTCCGGGATTTTTAGTTTTAAACTATAAAATATTTCTCCAAACGGATTTCACTATGAGTCTTCATATATTATTCTTGATTTTTGGTAAAATTTACGAGTCGATCCGAAATACTTGAATTTTGGACGATTTCGGTATTTTCTGAAATGTTTTCCGCATACTTGACTTTAACCCGGGAATCCGTGTTTTCAATATTTTCATTTTTCAAGTTAGAGAAAATATCTTCATTTATAAATACTTCCCTTTTTCCTTCCTCTTATTTTCCTTTCCTTCTTTCACAAGCCAAAAGGATTCCTATTTTCCAAAATTCCTAATTCCTTCCAATTTCCAACAAATCCCACACTCTTCCACCATGCCTCATTAATGCCCCTCTTTTTCTCTCTCTTCCATGGCTTTCCAAGTGTGTGGCTAGAGGAGACACCTCATCCTCCCCTAATTGCACAAAACCCCCTCTCATTTCCCTTATTTACAACTCCTTTACAAAATCTAAAACCTATATAAACATATCCCTTACATTTCTTTTCCTTTTTTCTTCATTCCACCAAAGAAGTAGCCCTCACCTCTTCCTTCTCCATCTCAAACTCAAACCCTAACTCCAAAAGCACCTAGGTCTTCTTCATCTCCATCTCAAGCATCAACAAGATCTTCATCTTCAACCTCAATCAAGCCACTTCTTTTGGATTGGGGATCATCTCTCTCTTCGTCGGATTTATCACCTTGGATCAAGCTTCACATAACCAATCCTTGTGAGTATTTTTACTCACCAAGACTAGACAACTTCTTTATATACTTGTGTTGTCAATTCATGTACACTTGTGCCATAAAAATCGTATTTTTAGACCATTAAACACAACCAACAAAACCCTAATTCGTACCCAGTTTTTCCCACGATTAGTCGACTTAACCTAGGAATTAGTCGACTAACCCACCTGTTCTGAAACATAACTTCTCTGGAAACACAGTTTTAGTCGACTTATCCTTATTAATAGTCGACTAATCTTTCCTGAACCAGAAAACCCAACTCTCGGTTCCAGTCGACTCATCCAAAATATTAGTCGACTTAGGACCCCTAGTCGACTACCCATTCCTCCCTAGTCGACTCCTGTTTTCCTGAAATAAAACATCAACTCTCTGTATCACAGATTTAGTCGACTTAAGTATCCGTTAGTCGACTAGTAGTTCCCTGTTAGTCGACTACCCTTACAACCCTAGTCGACTAACTTTTCCTGAAACAGAATTACAACTCTCTGGAACCCAGTTTTAGTCGACTCATCTAGACTGTTAGTCGACTTAAGACCCCTATTAGTCGACTAATCCTTCCACCTAGTCGACTAATTCTGAATGTCTGACTTAGTTGATTTCCTATCTGAATTTGGATTTTACCTTTGATACATGTGTGACATATTATTCCTGTTCATGCTTCATAACTGGTACTACATGACATGTTACTTGATGGACATTACCTCATATTACTTCATGACTTGTTATTACATATCATCGCTTCATAACTTGTTAAAATATGAATATCACCACTTATCATGCCATCACTTGAACCAAGCATGATACACTTGACTTTCGTATAAAATGGACCAACTTACATATGGGTCGGGGGGAAACATACGGATATCGATATGTGTTCGTGTTTACAGTGGCATTAGGTATATTGTACAATCATATTCCGGTCTAACCTGAGGGCCTCCAGGGGACCGAGGGGAGTGCTTGCTCCCTCTTCCTGAATACTGTCATGACAAAGGGCATACATAAGTCCCTCCTGTTAGGCCTTGCGGCTGGTTCTGTTACCAAGCAACGGAACACCCTGGACCGTGGTCCCGGGCATACACGGGACCCACTGTAAACATAGTTCGTCGATAAACCGCTGGTTTCCAATAACAACCTTGCTTTTCTAGGATATGGATCTATGTGCTCTGGGACGCTGGGTCACATAGCTAGATATCACAGTAAGACAAGTAATAATAATAAGACGTTAACTGTAGATCTATTGCATTATGACTGTATCTCTCATGCTATCCATTACTTGTCGATTTATATTCCTTGTACTGTTCCAATTCCTTATTCATGTCTCTTAGCCACTTGGCTATAGTTGTTTATTGTTAACATGTCTTGACTCCCTTGGATTTGCATATTCAGATCCCGAAGCTTGGAACGAAGTGGAGCCATCCACGGAGGATCAAGCTATTTTAGTGAACAGGCCGAATAGTTCCAGTCCCTTCGTGCTAGATTCTTCCTTTTGACTCGCGAGATCTTCATCCACCTCGTGAGCTTTTGTACACATATTGTATATTTTACTTTTGGACTTGGTTGTGATGTAATACACATGTATTGTGTAATACTTTATCATATCTTGTATAACTTTGTATGTGTACTTTTTAGTTGGCATATGTATGGATACCACGCTTTGTCGTGTACTCTGATTCTTGTTGTACTTATTTGCTTAGCGTATATACGTGTGGGGCATTTTTTGACCTACGTATATACATCGCAGTGACGTCCCCGTATTCGTGGAATTGGGGCGTTACAGGTTGGTATCAGAGCCTAGGCTCTCACACCTAAAGTACAATCAAGCGGCAAATCCTAGTAATTTGCTATTGCCAACTACAATGTACAAAGTTATCTAGTCCTTCTTGATTCCTCCTTGATTCCATTTTGTATCCTAAACTCCTTCCATTTTCTCAATTCCAGTTATCTTTTCCTAACTCGGTATGGAGAGAAGAACGGGACGTAACCACTCGGGGCAATCGTCGAATGGACCTGCGGGGGAAAACGCAGACATTCTGAGGGTGATTCAAACCATGATGGAGAACCAGCAGCAACAGACGGAACTCCTCCGGCAAGAATTGGCAGCTCCAAAGGAACAGAGGCCGGGAAATGTTTCAGACTTCAGACGGCTGCAACCAGCCATATTCACGGGTGAAGAGAAACCCCTGGATGCCGAGCAATGGCTGACGGATACATCAGATCTGCTGAATGCAGCCAGAGTACCAAAGGAGAACCAAGTTGAGGTCGCCAAGATTCAGTTAAAAGATATAGCTAGGACTTGGTGGCTAGCTGAGGAGGCCAGACTGGAGAAGCCTGTCACCTGGGACACGTTCTCCAAGAGTTTCTACAGCAGATTCTTCCCTGCTACTGCTCAGAAAGACATGGAGGAGCAGTTCATCAGATTGCAGCAATGGAACAAGTCAGTGGATGAGTATGCAGCAGAGTTTCTCAGGCTTAGCCGCTTTGCTCCGTACATGGTAGCGGATGAGGAGAAGCGGGCAAGCAGATTCCAGCAGGGATTGCAGATGGACATCCAAGTTTTCTTGATGCCCCAGCAGCTGAAGACCTATTCAGAAGTCCTTACCATAGCTCGGGAAGTGGAGCGTGGGCTAGAGAAGAAACAAGTGAACCAGATGAGGAATCAGGCCATGAAGAGGCCGTTTCCACCAATGGGAAGAGGAGGCCCATACAGAGCAGCTAAGGTTCAGGCCAGGCAACCATTCAGACCAGCTCCTTACCAGATGGCTCAATCAGGTCCTATCTGCAACTTTTGCCAGAAACCGGGTCATTCTCAGCAGAATTGCCGAAGGGCAAATGGATTATGCTTGGTGTGTGGTTCCCGAGACCATTCCATTGAAGCCTGTCCACACAGGAGAATGGGGATTACCAATCAAGCTCTACCGGCACTTCAGGGACCATATGGACAGAGATCACTTCCAGGGCCACTTGGACAGAGGAACCAGGGACCAATGATGAGGGGAGCTCCTCCCCCTCCTTCACAGCAAGCTATTCGCCCAGTTCAGAGAGGAGCTAGGACTGCAGCAGGGCGTGGAAGGGGGCAAGCATATAATTTGTCAGCAGCAGTGGCTGAGACATCTGAGGAGGTGATAACAGGTACCATCAGAGTTCATTCTAAACCTGTCCTCGCTCTCTTTGATTCCGGTGCTTCCCATTGTTTTATCTCAGACCATTTTGTGGCATTGCATTCTATACCTGTTAGATCTTTAGACCACAAATGGGATATTAGTACTGGGAATGGAGTAGTCGTATCTTCTAGAGTTTGTACTGATTGTCCAGTAGAACTTTGTGATAAGACCTTGGCCATAGATATGCTCGTACTAGACACCAAGGGGTACGACGTAATCTTAGGCATGACCTGGCTCAGTCAATATTATGCAGTGATTGACTGTAGGGAGAAGAAGATTATTTTCAGGATCCCTCGTCAACCAGAATTCCAATTCAGTGGAGAAGTGAAGTCTACTAAGGGAAAGACTCGGTTGACTACTTCGGAGGTTCAGAAGGGAATACCGGTGTGGGATGAATTTCCAGGAGTGTTTGCTGAGATCTCAGGACTGCCACCTGACAGGGTGATCGAGTTCTCCATTGACACAGTTCCAGGAGCAGCTCCTATATCCAAGGCTCCGTACAGGATGGCACCGACGGAGTTAGAGATTTTGAAGAAGCAGCTGCAAGAATATTCAGACAGGGGATTGATTAGGCCAAGTACTTCACCATGGGGAGCTCCAGTGCTGTTGGCAAACAAGAAGGATGGTGGTAAGAGACTTTGTATTGATTATAGGGATTGAACAAAGTTACCATCAAGAACAAGTATCCCTTACCCAGGATTGATGACCTGTTTGATCAGCTTCGTGGAGCCCGTGTATTCTCTAAATTGGATTTACAATCGGGTTACCATCAGCTGAGGGTGAAGAAAGAGGATATCCCGAAGACTGCATTCAGGACCCGTTATGGCCACTATGAATTTCTAGTTATGCCTTTCGGAGTCACCAATGCCCCTGCAGTTTTCATGGATTTGATGAACAGAGTGTTCTCACCTTACTTGGATCAATTTGTTGTTGTTTTTATAGATGACATCCTAATCTATTCAAAGAACAACAGGGAGCATGCAGAACACTTGAGGATTGTATTGCAGACTCTTCAGCAGGAGCAGCTTCATGCTAAGAAGAGCAAGTGTGATTTCTGGTTGGACCGTATAGCCTTCCTTGGACACATTGTTTCAGCGGAAGGAATTTCAGTTGATCCCAGCAAAGTCCAGGCAGTGAGAGACTGGTCAATTCCAAGGACGGTGACTGAGATTAAGAGTTTTCTTGGACTAGCCGGATATTACAGACGCTTTGTCCAAGATTTCTCTAGGATTGCAGCTCCGTTGACCAAGCTCACCCGGAAAGGGAAAGGTACATATGGACTGAAGAATGTACAGTAGCTTTTGAGGAATTGAAGCAGAGACTCATTTCAGCTCCAATCTTGAGGACCCCCTCAGGAAGAGGAGGGATGGTCATATTCAGTGATGCATCAGGGAAAGGCCTAGGGTGTGTGCTAATGCAACATGATCATGTCATAGCTTATGCATCGAGGCAATTGAAGACTCATGAGCGGAATTACCCAACCCATGACTTGGAGCTAGCGGTTGTTATATTTGCCTTGAAGATCTGGAGGCATTATCTTCTGGGAGATAAAGTGTTGATCTACACGGATCACAAGAGCCTCAAGTATATTTTCTCACAGAAAGAGTTGAACATGAGGCAGAGGAGGTGGCTTGAATTGATGGCGGACTATGATATTGACTTGCAATATCATCCGGGCAAGGTCAATACCGTACCAGATGCACTGAGCAGGATGCCAGAGAATAGAGTACTTGTCCAGCTTACTCAGCAGAAGGAGTTGATTCAAGACATCATCAGATTGGACTTGATGTTGGTACAAGGAGGTGATAAGGCAGGACAGTTCATGACTTTGCAGATTCAGTCAACATTGATAGATGAGATCAAGGAAGCTCAAAAGGAAGATCCCAGATTGCAGAAATTCCGAGCTCAGGTAGAGGCTGGATTGAGGACTGATATCTGTATTCATCCAGATGGTGCTTTGTATTATGGTAGCAGGATTTGTGTTCCCCAAGGAGAAATTAGACAGAAGGTTCTAGCAGAGGCACACAGTTCAGCTTATTCTATACACCCAGGGGGAACCAAGATGTATCAGGACTTGAAGAAGCAGTTTTGGTGGAATGCTATGAAAAGGGAGATAGCTCAGTTTGTAGCCAAGTGCTTGGTGTGCCAGCAGATAAAGATAGAGCATCAGAGATCAGCTGGACTTCTTCAACCTTTGCCGATACCCGAATGGAAGTGGGAGCACATCACTATGGATTTTGTTACGGCATTACCTCGAAGTCCTAAGGGTAATAATGCCGTGTGGGTAATCATTGATCGCCTCACCAAGTCAGCCCACTTCATACCATTCAGGGTGGGTCAGTCAACAGAAGTTTTGGCAGACAAGTACATGAAGGAGATAGTTCGTCTACATGGAGTTCCAGTTAGTATTGTTTCAGACAGAGACACCAGATTCAGATCTCATTTCTGGGAAAGTCTCCAAGAGAGTCTGGGAACTCGTCTGAAGTTCAGTACTTCGTATCATCCTCAGACAGACGGACAATCAGAGAGGACCATCCAGATTCTTGAAGATATGCTAAGGGCTTGCATGATTGAGTTCAAGGGATCATGGGAAGATCATCTTCACTTGGCGGAATTTTCTTATAATAACAGCTACCAGGCAAGTATCAAGATGGCACCCTTTGAAGCATTGTATGGAAGAAAGTGTAGATCACCGATCTGTTGGGATGAAGTCGGTGAGAGGACACTTTTGGGGCCAGAAATCCTGATTCAGACAACAGAGAAAGTCAGAATCATTAGAGACCATCTCAGAGCAGCACAGAGTCGGCAGAAGAGTTGGGCTGACACACAGAGAAGACCATTGGAATTCCAGGCAGGAGATCATGTGTTTTGAAGATATCACCCACCAGAGGAGTAATCCGGTTCGGTGTTCGTGGAAAGCTTAGTCCGAGATATATCGGCCCATTCGAGATTTTGGACCGAGTGGGAGATGTGTCTTATAGATTGGCGTTACCGCCATCTTTGGATGGAGTTCACAACGTTTTCCACGTGTCACAGTTGCGGAAGTATGTCAGGGATGATAGTCATATCCTGGATCACTCCGAACTGGAACTACAACCGGATTTGTCATATCAGGAGCAGCCGATGGCCATACTGGATAGAAGTGTCAAGACACTGAAGAACAAGGCAATACCATTGGTGTTGGTGTCTTGGAACAGACATGCGCCAGGAGAGGCCACATGGGAACGAGAGGACGTTATCCGAGAGCGTTATCCTCAACTTTTCACTTCCTAACTGGTAAAATTCTTCCCTCTTATCCTTCTTTCCTGTTATCTTTCACTTCCTGTTATCTTTCTTTCCTGTTACCTTCCACTTTCTGAAATTTCGAGGACGAAATTTTTGTAAGGTGGGTGGATTGTAATACCCCGTTCCCGGAATACGTACTTAGTTGCGTATTCAGTTTTCCGATCGTATTTTTCGATTTACTTCCTGTATTTGACCGATTTCAATTTCAAATATTATTTTCTAATGCTTTGGATTTTATATGATTTTCTGGAATTTTCTTGAATTTAAATAAATTTCTTCAAAACCGGTGTCGACCAGTGTCGCTGATCGATTCTCAGATTTTTAATTTGCAAACGGTTTGGAATTTCTAGAAGAGTCTTTAGACAATATTTCTTAGAATCATATTTCTTACCTAAATACTTTTTCTGAGGATTTTATGAATTTATGAAAATTCCATCAGAGTCGGTAGTTAACTGATTCCGGGATTTTTAGTTTTAAAACTATAAAATATTTCTCCAAACGGATTTCACTATGAGTCTTCATATATTATTCTTGATTTTTGGTAAAATTTACGAGTCGATCCGAAATACTTGAATTTCGGACGATTTCGGTATTTTCTGAAATGTTTTCCGCATACTTGACTTTAACCCGGGAATCCGTGTTTTCAATATTTTCATTTTTCAAGTTAGAGAAAATATCTTCATTTATAAATACTTCCCTTTTTCCTTCCTCTTATTTTCCTTTCCTTCTTTCACAAGCCAAAAGGATTCCTATTTTCCAAAATTCCTAATTCCTCCAATTCCAACAAATCCCACACTCTTCCACCATGCCTCATTAATGCCCCTCTTTTTCTCTCTCTTCCATGGCTTGCCAAGTGTGTGGCTAGAGGAGACACCTCATCCTCCCCTAATTGCACAAAACCCCCTCTCATTTCCCTTATTTACAACTCCTTTACAAAATCTAAAACCTATATAAACATATCACTTACATTTCTTTTCCTTTTTTCTTCATTCCACCAAAGAAGTAGCCCTCACCTCTTCCTTCTCCATCTCAAACTCAAACCCTAACTCCAAAAGCACCTAGGTCTTCTTCATCTCCATCTCAAGCATCAACAAGATCTTCATCTTCAACCTCAATCAAGCCACTTCTTTTGGATTGGGGATCATCTCTCTCTTCGTCGGATTGATCACCTTGGATCAAGCTTCACATAACCAATCCTTGTGAGTATTTTTACTCACCAAGACTAGACAACTTCTTTATATACTTGTGTTGTCAATTCATGTACACTTGTGCCATAAAAATCGTATTTTTAGACCATTAAACACAACCAACAAAACCCTAATTCGTACCCAGTTTTTCCCACGATTAGTCGACTTAACCTAGGAATTAGTCGACTAACCCACCTGCTCTGAAACATAACTTCTCTGGAAACAC
Organism: Agave tequilana; assembly: GCA_038442645.1. Classification (NCBI taxonomy): domain Eukaryota; kingdom Viridiplantae; phylum Streptophyta; class Magnoliopsida; order Asparagales; family Asparagaceae; genus Agave; species Agave tequilana. Next base: position 76,126 of record JAVJIF010017902.1, read on the forward strand.
AGTTTTAGTCGACTTATCCTTATTAATAGTCGACTAATCTTTCCTGAACCAGAAAACCCAACTCTCGGTTCCAGTCGACTCATCCAAAATATTAGTCGACTTAGGACCCCTAGTCGACTACCCATTCCTCCCTAGTCGACTCCTGTTTTCCTGAAATAAAACATCAACTCTCTGTATCACAGACTTAGTCGACTTAAGTATCCGTTAGTCGACTAGTAGTTCCCTGTTAGTCGACTACCCTTACAACCCTAGTCGACTAACTTTTCCTGAAACAAAATTACAACTCTCTGGAACCCAGTTTTAGTCGACTCATCTAGACTGTTAGTCGACTTAAGACCCCTATTAGTCGACTAATCCTTCCACCTAGTCGACTAATTCTGAATGTCTGACTTAGTTGATTTCCTATCTGAATTTGGATTTTACCTTTGATACATGTGTGACATATTATTCCTGTTCATGCTTCATAACTGGTACTACATGACATGTTACTTGATGGACATTACCTCATATTACTTCATGACTTGTTATTACATATCATCGCTTCATAACTTGTTAAAATATGAATATCACCACTTATCATGCCATCACTTGAACCAAGCATGATACACTTGACTTTCGTATAAAATGGACCAACTTACATATGGGTCGGGGGGAAACATACGGATATCGATATGTGTTCGTGTTTACAGTGGCATTAGGTATATTGTATAATCATATTCCGGTCTAACCTGAGGGCCTCCAGGGGACCGAGGGGAGTGCTTGCTCCCTCTTCCTGAATACTGTCATGACAAAGGGCATACATAAGTCCCTCCTGTTAGGCCTTGCAGCTGGTTCCGTTACCAAGCAACGGAACACCCTGGACCGTGGTCCCGGGCATGCACGGGACCCACTGTAAACATAGTTCGTCGATAAACCGCTGGTTTCCAATAACAACCTTGCTTTTCTAGGATATGGATCTATGTGCTCTGGGACGCTGGGTCACATAGCTAGATATCACAGTAAGACAAGTAATAATAATAAGACGTTAACTGTAGATCTATTGCATTATGACTGTATCTCCTCATGCTATCCATTACTTGTCGATTTATATTCCTTGTACTGTTCCAACTTCCTTATTCATGTCTCTTAGCCACTTGGCTATAGTTGTTTATTGTTAACATGTCTTGACTCCCTTGGATTTGCATATTCAGATCCCGAAGCTTGGAACGAAGTGGAGCCATCCACGGAGGATCAAGCTTATTTTAGTGAACAGGCCGAATAGTTCCAGTCCCTTCGTGCTAGATTCTTCCTTTTGACTCGCGAGATCTTCATCCACCTCGTGAGCTTTTGTACACATATTGTATATTTTACTTTTGGACTTGGTTGTGATGTAATACACATGTATTGTGTAATACTTTATCATATCTTGTATAACTTTGTATGTGTACTTTTTAGTTGGCATATGTATGGATACCACGCTTTGTCGTGTACTCTGATTCTTGTTGTACTTATTTGCTTAGCGTATATACGTGTGGGGCATTTTCTGACCTACGTATATACGTCGCAGTGACGTCCCCGTATTCGTGGAATTGGGGCGTTACAGCTGGCATGACGTGGCTTCATATTAGCCGCAGAGAAGTCAAAAATTTAGGCAGTAAAAGGAGACCCTCAACCACTTTTCGTTACCCAATGACTAAAATACCCTCAGTTTCACTTTTAACTAGATACAACTGTTCCTCCACTAAAAAAATTACAATCTGAAAATTTTGAATTTTTTCAAACAAAAAAATTACAGATCTTGATTACTAAATTTTAGAAAAATAAATTATTTTAAAAGAATGCAACCATGGTCACATTAATGTTCAAGTTTTTTTTGAAAGATGTTTTAATCACAATAAAAATCTATTACTGCGACTTGAAACAGTTTATTTTATTTTATTTTTTTGTTTTCTGAAACTACAATCGAAGTCGCAGTTTCTGAAAAGAAAATTTTGGATTTAATTTTTTAATATCATTTTCACTTTTTAGATTTATTTTTGTTTTACATTGCGACCTTTGGTCGCAGTGTTGCAGCCTTTTTTATTTTTTCGATTAGGGTCGCAGTATTTTTTCGACCTTGCTAAGCTAAATAGGATATTGCGACCGTGGTCGCAGTCTTATGAAATAAGAGTCGCAGTCAATTGAAGCAGTGACAATAATCTCGTAAGTTAATTAATTAAGATGATTAGAAGATTGCGACTTCCAATCTTATGTAACAGCAGTTTCTTTGAGAATGTTTTGTTTGATAACAATGCGACTTGATCATAATATTTTTTTATTAAGTAATCTAAATAGAATACTGCGACCATGGTCGCATTCTATGAAACAAGAGAGATAATCAATTGAAGCAGTGAACAAGATCTCAAAAGTTAAGTAATTAAGATGTTAGAAGACTGCGACCGAAGACTGCGACATTGGTCGCAGTCTTATGTAATAGCAGTCTTTTTGAAAAGTTTTGTTTGATAACACTGCGACCTTGGTCGCAGTATTTTATAACTTATTTTTCATTTTTCCGACCAAGGTCGCAGTCTTTTTATTAATAAATTTTAATTGGAACGACTTTGATCGCTGTCTTGTAAAACAAATTATTTGAAGATGAATTTCATACTGCGACTATGGTCACAGAATTCAGTTTTATCTACAATTTATTATTATGAATGTGATCAAAGTCGCAGTCCTGATGAAAAGGACAGCTTTAAAATAATTTTTTTCCTGCGACTTCAATAGCATCTCTGATAGATTGGTTATATATTTATGTGTATTTTATTTTGTCTTTCAAATTTTAAATCGAATAGCCAATATTTCTGATGATGAAAAATTTCAGATAGGCTTTCCTTTGAAAGAAGAAGAAGAAGAGAAGAATCACGATGAAAATATTAAAGCTGACATCCCGAGGGAACATGAACCTGTCAAAATAACTGCTAGAGATCTAGGTCTACAACTAAAAATTAATATCTGATCCCGCTCTCGCCTTTTTAGAACGACATTCTCTACAAGTCAAAAATCTAGATCTGACAGCGTGAGGAGATATAGAGAGATAGACATATAAAAGGGGAGAAAAAATAATAATAAAGAATATAAAACTAATACATCATTCCAAAAAGACAAACGATAGGGGCTTTAGTAATTTCAATTATTTTCAAAAGCGGGGCGTCATTTAGATTGTCGAATTATGTGGCTCATAATGTGCCACGTCATCGCAGGCAGAGAAAGACTCTCAGCTGTCGGCTGATATACATATTTCTGATACACACACACGTCATAGAAATAAGTTTCGATAAATAAAAAACTTAAAACTCATGAATACAACTCATCAAAATAAGTTTCTTAAAATAATAAAGGCACCAATGTGTATGGATGAAATCTAATACATATACAACCATATGAACTTGTATTTGATGAAATCTATTCATGAAACAAAAGACGTATTCTAATTAAATCGAATCTGGTTAAATCGAAAACCAAAACTCATGTTCTTGAAAACCAACATCAAAGTGTTGTGGGTAAGTGTATAAACTTGAGCAATCAAAACTAATTTATTCTATACAAATATTCTAAACTTACAAACTCTAGACACGAGCCTTTTTATATATCTTCTTCTCCAAGTTGACTTGATTCCAATTTGATTCCTTCGAGGTAGACCCCTCTTGAGTACTTGATATGAGCTTTATGCTTGAGCTCTTGAATCACCATGTGTTAGCTTTAAAACTTGACTATGAATCTTTTGTTGAAGCTAAACACCCATTAAAATCTTCATTGAATATCTGAAACTTAATAAACACAAGATCATTAGTATTATAACTACATAAGTTACTCATCATCAAAATTAGAGTGATATACTTTTAGGCCAACAAAAAACAGTTTTAGCAATCAATTGATCAACCCTGGCGCTCGACCCACGACTCAATCGAGAGTTGGGGTCAAAAACTGTTAAATAGCGAATGATTGTTGACCCTGGCGGTCGATCAGTTTGATCTGAAAATCGACTTCAGCGAACGATCGACCCTGGCAGTCGATCTAAGACCTAACAGAAACATAAGGTCAAAAACTGACAAGTAGCGGACATTTGATCAACTACAGTGGTCGATTACTTTGCTCGCTGCTCAGTTTTTGAAATATGGAGTTTCAATCCGGTCAACCGCTGAGTCCTGGCGGTTGATCCAAATGAACCATAATTTTGAAAATTTGATTTAAACGTTTTTGAAAAAATATGAGAAAATTTGTATAAATTCTAATAAACATATAATCAAAGTAAATAGGTGCAAATTGACATATTAAATACAATTAAAAAACTTTTGGGCAATTCAATAAAACTTTGTAGAAAAACATACTTGATATCAAAACAAAACGTAGATGCACAAGCGTGAAAATGCAATCTAATGCTAATTAAACTTCTTTTCTCAATTTTCTTACCTTATATGGTATTCTAAAGTAGGTTTAGTAACGTTCAGTTTGATTATCTTGCTACAATAGATTTGCATTGTTTAGCTCTTCACTCAAACTCTACTTTGAGAAATCTTGATAAATTGAGTAAATGAGTAGTTGAGCTAGAAATGTACCACCACCTCCTTAATTGATATAGTAATATGAGATTTGATTTATCCAACCTCCGTTAAAGTTTTTCACCCAGATGAAAATACAAAATACTAGAATAAGAGTTGCTAGTATAAAATTAGCTTAATGAGTAATCATCATCAAACTAAAACAAAATAGAGCCAACATCTTGTCCAATGCAAAGAGATTTCACCATTGTGCTACAGTGACACTTGCTTTTTGCCGAATGAGATTTTTCAGTGGAAAGTTTTCATAATGCTCTGCCTTCTAAAGTTGCACATATTCCTTTGGAAGATGAATCTATGGATCATATCTTCTTCAAATGCAATCCAGCCACTGAATTCTGGAACCAAACTTTAGATTTGATTGGCATTCAACCACAATGGAATAATCCCAGTGATTTCATTTCTTTGCCGGACCAAGCCAAGTTTCAGAAGAGATCAAAATTCAGATTCTTTGGTTGGCTTTAGACAAAAAGTTTTGGTCTCTGTATACTGATATTGTGAATATGCAAAAGCATTTTGAGACCTGGAGGGCTCTCTTTCTTCACAAATCTGGAAATTGCATGGCCAACAGAGGAAGCATTGCTGATGAGGAGAAGATGTGGTCTTTTCTTGAAACCAAACAGAGAGAACTCACAATACACAAGAACAAACCACCAAATCTCAAACTGTATTCCTCGCTGCACCCTACCATCCCTCAATCATATTTTATCGCAAGATCACGTAGCAGTAACAAATGTGCGCGAACTTTATGGAAATGATACAAAATTCCTCCAATTCACATTATTATCGTCATCGCATTAAAGAATTGGAGTCAAGCATGTGAAGGAATGGGAGATGTTGAGTGGCAAAAGTTGGATGCTTCACAAACATGAGAAGCCATAATGGACAGAACAGAAGAGAGGCTGCCAACATATCATTATGTTGCTGAGTTTTGTGATGGTACTCAAATGGAGAAGAACACTCCAAATAATATGAATTGTTAGTCTTTTTCCGAATGCCACTGCAAAACCTCATCGTCGCCAAAAACGGCTATGTTGCTTCTGCTCTTGCATCCGCCTGACAAGGGAAAAAGGTTGGTTTCAACTTTAGAACATTTGAGGTTAAAAACAATTGTAGGGTAAAAGTTTGGCTGATGCATAATATTTGATGGAATGTGGAGCATCATGGTAATGTTGTCACATCTCAATCTTACTAACACCGTTAACCAAGTAGATACCCAAAAGCAAACAGCAAACCCCATCCGATTCATGCATAGATATATGAGATGTCAATTAAATCAAAAGTTAATTTATACATGAGCAGATATCTAATGAAAAACACCTCAAAATTTCAAATATTTTTTTCTCCTCGTGTTTAATCCCAATATTATTTTTTCTCATGTTTGATACCCTCAACATTTTTCTTCTTTGTTCAGTACGCTAACTCAAAAAAAATCAAAATCCCCCTAATTATCCTTTCCTTCCTCTGCTTCCCAATTACAAACAAAAGCCCTAATTGTAGAGGAAATGATGGTGGCTCTCACCAACACAATGTGGGACGACATGGAAGGAGATGGTGGCGGTGATAATAGTGATGAGGGTGTGCTAGTGGAGGGGAAGAGAGAGTAGCGGTGCTAGTGGAGGAGACAAAATCGGTCCATTTGGTTCAATTCTTTTAGGTTATTGAATAAGGGTAGGGTTTAGTTAAAAAGAGATGAAATTGGAGGAAGAAGAGGAGGACAAAAGGTGATTTAAATTCAATTGGAGGGCAAAAATGACCGATTAATCTGTAAGATATTAATATTAAAATAAAAAAACTGTAGGTACTAACTATGAGGAGAAACTAGTGTAAAATACTCAAATATCAAGTTTTTCGCAAATAAGCCCACTTGTAAGAGAAGCAAAGATGTAAGTAGACAACTGAGACCAAAACTCGACATGTGTCAATCTGGGACCTAGTCAAAATCTAGACAACAATGTAGCAAGAAATTCAAATCAAGTTCCACGCACAAAAATTATTCAGGTAAAGGAAAAATAAAAAAGATGGTGACGATGAGGATCCAATCAGATCAAAGAAAAATCAGTTTGAAACTAAAGATCTAGCACCAAAGGAACTCGGGCCCAATCCCTCTAAAGGAGCAGGACAACCTCCATCCGATCAAGTAAATAGGTGGCCCAACTCTTAACAGTATGGTGGTCTGCACTAGCCCAACTGTAGTTGCATTTTCCTAACCACTGTTGTATCAGCTAAAAGATGATCTATGTGTGCCAATCACCTAACGCACAAGTGATAAAAATCAATTGGGAAGAAAGACATGGTCTGCAGTCTCTTCAGTGAGAATGTATGCTAAACTGTCATTTCTATCAGACAAAGCATGCTATAGAAAAGCAACAACATATTTACCTCTGATACTCTTTTGAACGCTCAATAAACTCACTGGCTATATCATGGCCTCCGTAAGATGCAAGTACAGGTCTTATATCTGCAGGTCTATGGAGAGCCACATCTGTCACAAAAGATCAAAATTATTAGTGTTAAAAAACTGCTTATACTTATACTCACTGTAAAAACCATTGTATAAAGAAATGCTAATAAGAGAATGTTTGACTCACATTCAAGAAATGGAATAAGATCCAAAAGTGCAGTGTCATCATTTTCAAGTTTCCAAGGCTTGATCGGGACCGAGTTTTCAGGCTGAAGGCAACTTTCTAAAGCATGCGCACTGATATAAATAACACGTGAAGGATCTCTATTCAGCTTGGACAGGTCCTGTCAATAACATTAGGGACAAAGATTGCAAACAAATAAGATTCCTCACCTCCAAGTGAAAAAAAAAAAAAAACTAAAACAACAGGATTTTAGCTTTAACAACAGATAATGGATAGGTTAGCATTACCATATAATTCAAGTGCAGACAAATTTTGAGGAAAATTAGAGTTCACTCCTGAACACAACATTAAAGAAAATAAAAGATACATCATGACTAGCGCAACATTTTTCACAAAGGTTCTGCGCATCTGCATAGAAGAAAACATGACTGCCACCATCACCACCAACAAGAAAGCAACTACCTAGAAACTCTCGGATTGTTTACACTGGGTTCATTTCTCTATTGGCGCTGCTGAGAACCATCTCTTTTGTCACATTCAACAAAACATATCTTTTCTTTTTATTCCTTTCCTATCCTCTCCCATTATATTTTGGGAAAAATGTGTCTATACCCCAATTTTTATCTCTAAATACTGTTTTATCTCTGTCTTTAACTTTTCTTATCGTTTACCCCTCCTTACATTTCTATGTCATTATGCCCTTATATCAACTTACAGATCATTTTAAAAACAATATTCTCCATGTGAATTGATTTACCCTTTCTCACAAATCCAATGGCTAATTAGCAAAAATATTTAGGTTGTTATGGGATTTTTTTTTTTTTTTTTTGTTTGGGGGGGGGGGGGGGGGGGGGGGGGGGGGCGCTCAGAGAGAGAGAGAGACCAACATTTCTTATTGCTAATTAGTTGGGATTTGATTTGCATAGGAATATTACCAAAATAGTAGAAGCGTCTATCCGTTCAGTTCAAAAAGAAAACTTTAAAAATGATCTGGACATTGATTCAGTGGCATGATAGGATAAGAAATATAAATGAGGGGTAAATAATAAAGAAAAGTTTCAGCTTCCTAAATATCAATACCCTATGCAGCACGGACACGTCCATGCCACGACACGGGCATATGCTTTTGTGCATCCGATAAAATCTAGATGCTGACATAGTTCAACCTCTTATTTCAAATTTGGTAGCTTCAGGTTACAATGATATTAAGGTGTATCAAACATGCCTTCCATGTAAAGACACACTGATTAACTTGTCTGAAAAAGAATCATTATAGCTGACTCAGAAAACTGTCAAATGTGTTCAACCATCACAGTTGATTAAGTAAACTGACACAAATAGTTCCATTAGAGACTGAGGGTGCTAAAAGCCATTAAGGTATTACCAAGCGTAACAAAAAACATTATAAATATAATCTAAATTAGGTCAATGGGTTCAAGTTTTCTAAATAAGCATTATCATGAAGGCATATAGTATGAATTAAAGCGTACTGTCCCATATTTTTATGAATTCATTGCTTAATTTGATAGTGCTAATGCCTTTAGTTTCTTATTGGAAGAATCAATTGGAAATTGATAGACAAAGCTACAGCAATATCTGAGGCTTCTGGGGACATCTACAGTATGTTTCTGTGCCTGAATAAACTTGTCATATTTATGGAACTGTGGAAAATTGTTGAGATCAACTATATTACCTGTTGATGAGTGTTCTCATGCATGACGTATCCGCATATCCTGTACTTCTTGAAGTTTCTTGTTGGTAATTTTTTTATGGAAACAAAATAACTGACAATGTTTGGAAAATTGGCAAAGAACAGTTCCACTTTCACACAATCCTATACTGTTTGCTTTGCTTTCATTAAGTTATCAATAAGCAACAATGCAACTTCTTGCCTTAAAAAGGTCCAGGTGACAATGAAATGTATGATATAAGCCAATATGACTAATGTAACTGGAATGTCCAATGCCATAGATGATTCCCACAAGTCATGAGCTCAAAGATTGCGGCAACAGATTATAAAACAAAAAATATATCATAGGTTAGAACCAAAAATATTTACAATCAGGAATATCGTTTTAAGAAGAGAACGGACTAAAAAATATTCTTGGAGTTCAAATCACAAAGTTAGGAAACAAGAAGCAATAACGAATGAACAGGATGAACACGTACCCGATAATGCTTTCCCTTCAGATATCTGGTTGCGTTTCTCGCCAGCCTATAACGAATACAACCTTTCTGATCCAGCCTTTCGATAATAGGATCAACATACTACCAATATGACAAAAATGATAAATTAATCGTATGAGAAGATTCTAGTTTCTGGAAATAAAAAGGAAAATAGAAAATCATAATTACCATGCTCAATTGATCCGAATACACAACAATTTCATAGAATTTTGCAAGGTGTTCCAAGAAAGCATCAACACCAGGCCTTTTAAATGTTCTCCAACCCCTTTCACGCTTCAATGGAAACAATTTAAAACATCAGACCCAATTTTCCAGTAAACTATAATAATCAACAACAAAGAATATCTGAAAATAATGGTATGATGTATGAGAATAAGGAACATTTACATTGCAAAAGAGAAAAAAGAAAAACGGGGGAGAAGTAAAAATATATACACCTTCCAGTCTGAGTAAACTAGAGTCTCATTGAGGTCCAGAACAAGAGTAAAGACATGCTGCTCTTGAGGATGTAAATCTGGGAGAAGCTTCTCTGATGATGGCTCAGTATAATCCTAAACACTCATACAACGTTGAGAAATGATTGTATTTGAAAAGAACATATCTTAAATTAAGCATCAAAATAAATTGCCAAAAAGCATGTCACAAACCGGATTTGGTCTCAATTGCCCTCCTAATATCAATGTAAAGCTCGATAAACGTAACAGAACTGCAACATCACGGGGGAAGGTAACAATAACGAAAAGGAATAACTTTCAACAATCAGATTCAACTTATATTATCAGCAAAAAATTCCAACTTAATAATACTTTAACTGGCTACTGTGTTGATCCTGCCATGGTAACAGATAATATTACGTTCAATGTTCCTCTGTGTGTATGGCACACTTCAGTGCTGCATAACACATAATTGGATTATGCAGCACATAATCCTATGAAGAAAAAAATGTTTTATTTTTAAATTTTAAAATAACAGAAAGAAAATATGAGAAAACTACTAACAGTAGTTAATAAACACTCATGTCTAATGTTAGTGATTCAGTCTAATTAACAAGTAGCGTAATATCATAACCAGTAAACTGGTAGCAACAGACATCTTCTTATACAATTAACAAACATCTTAAAATTCTGAAGAACTAATAGTATAACAAAATAATAACAATAACGTAACTTAACTAATAATAAGTAACAGCTAAATAAGTACTTAGCTGGAACAAGCAAGTCAAGAACTATACAACTATAAAATGAATTATGCAGCTTTGTTGGTCCAATCAAAAGCCAATAAGATTTTTATACAGCCATCACAAAGATTATGTGGCTCCATATGCCCACATAATACACCGCTGAATGGTTATGCAGCCTATCTGCATAATCTACCTGCATAACCCATACTTGATGCAGATGCATTGTTCGTATGTCACAAAACCGATTATGCTAATTGAAATATTGGCTCAAATACATGGCAGAAAGACAGTTGGAGGCAGATTTCTGTCCAGAGGATTGATCAGGGAATTGGCCAATTCCATGGTAGTTCAATCAATCAAAGGGCATCAATGAGGAGATTAACAGATCATCTATTCAGAACAGATAAGACTAAATCAGGCTTATTTCTTCCATTCAGTCGATTTATGGTTTTCAATGGAAGGGTCAAAACTTGGTTTAGGATTTAGTATTAAAAGTTAACGGTCAAGCTAAACTGCTAAAGTATATGTATTGGGAATTTTCTCACCTAGAGCTCTTGGAGGAGAGAACACAAGGTACATATCTATAAGAAGCGACCTAGGAAGTTAAGAGAAGAGAAAATGAAAAGCTTCCATAAGGTGTAGGAAGCTTCTCATAAGGCACAGAGAAAGGGTATTCTTGTGTTGAGTGAGTTAAGGAATTTCATCTTAAGAAATCAAGCAACCATAAGCCGTTATCAACCCTAAGAACTTGATATATCTTTTGTGGGGTGAGTGCTATCTTGTACCATAATCCATCATAATAATGAAACCTCTATCTCACTCTTCCCCTTGGATGTAGGGCAGTTATGGCCAAACCACGTTCATCTGATTCTAAGGTTGTGATAACCAGAAAATGAGAGAAAAGAAAAGAAAAAGAAAAAGGGAAAAAAAGAAAAGAAAGGAAATTTATTTTATAGTTTGGTTACTAAAAAAGAGAAAGAAAAAAAAAAAATTAAACAATAAATGCAAAAAAATATTGATAGAGTTGCGTGGTTAGCAGTTATCCAAATTAGTAGTTCTAGGCAAACTTTTACTCTACACATTTTCCCCCATTTTTACTTTTAGAAGAGAGAAATAAAAAAGAAAATTATGCTTGATATTTTTATCATTTTCTTCCTTCTTAGTTTCTCCCACAACCAAACGGCAAAAATTAATTTTCCTCTCAATTTTTTTCCTTTCCCTCATTTTATTCAAAACCAAACACAACCAAAGTGTTCTTTTGGTTGTGCTTCGGCATACTTCTTGTTTGCTTGACATAAAGGCGATCATAGGGCTTTAGTTGCTTGCTGCTGTAACAACAAAAGCGGCTCATCGTTGATACCAAGATAAGCAAGATCTGGAATCTGCAATATTGCCACTGAAAACAAACAACAGCTCCAAACAAAAAGGAGGAACTGTGACCGTGACAAAAAGTCATGAACAATTAAGTCTTGAGAGTCTCTGTGTGTGGTATAACATCTTAGAGACATTACTATTCAGGTAGGGGAATATGGCAGAGTCATTAATTTCGCGTGCGAGCGCGCGTTTGCGGCGGGTGGGGGTTTGTGGGGGTGGGGGGGGGGGGTGAGGGGGAGGAATAGCTAGCCTCGCATAGTCTCTAAATCAGAGAAAATTCTAACCCCAAGTGACATTAAGCTTGTTCTGATATAGGTGTTAAAATGCAGCCAAAATAGATAACTGTAGCATGATATAATATATACAGATAATTTAAACATAAATTCCTACATTCTCAAAAGTGAATAATTATGCATGAAGATTTATGTGTTAAACAACTAATAAAATTAAGTAACTAAATCAATGGAAAATAGCAGCCTCAAATCACTTTCATAGCTGTTGAGTAAGCCATAGCCCGAAATTTCTGCATGATGATAATAAATGATACATAATTAAATGTTAGCCCAAATTATTAGGCATAATGAAAATAATAAAAAACTAGCATGCCTTTAACTTGTAAAAATTGATGGCATCATAACATTTTTCTAAAACAATATATGTTAATAAATGCACTGAAGAATTATTTCAAATAGATTTTTCGGCACATGCTATGCACGTCAAAAAAATCTATAGGATAATACGTTTGCGAGAGGCTTTTCAAATACATGACAAAATTTTTAGTTTCATAGAGATTATCCTTCAAAATGCAAGATTACGAAGATATGTGCATTTGTAAGCAATTATAATTAGAGAAAGGCGTATTATATATATATATTTTACCATTCAGTTGTACAAGTGTTATAAAACCATCTACTCACTCTCAATCCTAAGCACCACATTAAACAACTGAAGTGATACTTAACGATTTGATAGATTTCTAATTTCTTTCAAGAGTCTGAGGTTGTAAGGCGAATATGAGAGACAAAATTCAGTGCAAACCCCTCCAAAAGATTGCATGCAAAGATAGAGATTGTGGTCAATGTAAATGCTAAATTTACAGGGAAAAGGCAAAA
>JAVJIF010017903.1:0-62597 GCA_038442645.1 Agave tequilana
ATGAGGCCCTTAGCTTTCTGCATTTTCGTCATTGGGCTGATAACATTCAGTCTGGCTTTAGGGACTGGGATCACTCCATCTTGGACTGTTATCTTGAGGAAGGTCCCGAAATTGAGAGTCGCCATATTCGCAGTGACTTTTTTTTGTTCTGATTTGAGAGTCAGAACTCCAGCATCCACTAATACTTGAATCTGTCCTTGAGGATACAGCATTTGCTGGTGAGATGATGCACCATTCTGTGAAAAAGACAGCAGTTGGCATCATTTTTACGTCCCACTTCATTAGGTCATTGAGCTTCTGGTAATTTGAGCTTATTATCCTTGTAAAGCAAGTGAAAGATTGTGACCACCTGCTTGTCTTTGAAGGAATAGACCTTTGGGGGGAATTTGAACTCCTAACTGCCACTCGTGCCGCTCTTCTGCTTCGGTTGAGCTACCCCTGATAGTTCAACAGCCATGGTTTCTTTCCTTTTGATTGGAAAAATTGGGTTGCATCCCGCCCTATGGTGTTGGCCCCCTATTTATTCTTGGATACTGAGGATTCAAACTTCCTAGCCAATTTCATGTATGGGCTTTGATAGCTCCCATATGATTTTCACTTTGTTAAGAAAATTATGTCGACAGGTCTGGAGTAACATAGGTAATGGCATACCAGCAGGGCACATGAGAGAAAGGTTATGGAACCTTTTAATATATTCCCGCATGGGTTCTCCTCTTTTCTGGACTGTTGAGAAGAACTTGTAAATAGTCACATCGGTGTCATCCTCATAGAATCGAGAGAGGAATCAGGTTTTCAGGTCAACCCAAAAATTGATGGAGCCGCTGGGTAAACTCTTAAACCGATCAAATGCTACCTCCTTGAGGGTACCAATGAATAGTGTGGCCATGACAGCGTCGTTGTCTATACATTTTCGGTTTGCAATCGGAAGTAGTAGATGTGCTAATTTAACAAGCTTTTGCATCATACGTGTGCAACGTAGATGGTTGAACTTTGGTGGATAGGGAACTGAGTCCCATTCCAACAGGTAAGGGCGCATCATCCCTACCTTTTTTGGCTCATCTCTCTGAGCTAGAGATGCAATCTGAGATTGGTTGCCTTTTATTACCTCAGAATCAACTAAGGAGTTTTCCTTTGACTTCTCATTCTTAGGATGTTCATCGTTATTATACTCTTCCTCATTCCAATTGCTACCAGTATCATTGATGTTCCGGTTGACCAAGATCTGAGTTAACATCTGCTAGATGTTTTCTAAGGCTTCTTGCTGAGTCCTGAAAGCCTGCTATTGTGCCTCCATTCGTCGATGGAAATCTTTGTTGAGGTCGTTATCGGCCATGTTGACAAACATCATGCACCCCCATTTGCTCGGAGCTGACGGTAGCGGAGAAAGTATATCCCTGGCTTCTGCTTTGTTGTCTGACCATTTAAAAAGGTTTCTCAGTGGCTTTGGTGACATTGCTCTAGAAGAAGAGGCTATCCATAGTTGTAGGGTATCGCAACCCTAGAGCGGGTACCCCAAAAGGTATCTTCGGGTTCAATCAGAACGTGACTTAAGCGTGGGTTGTAGTTAGGGTCTGAAGAACTGACTGAAGTGCGCGAACCCCTTGTCTCCCTTATCGAGATTGTGTCGGGTCTCTCCCTCTACTTGTCATGTTGACAGAGACTGCGGCGAGTTGAGGTTTCCTAGATTTTCTATTCTTTTAGACTTGGATTATTTGGAGGTCGAGGCTGACAAACGATCGAATACTGACGGTTTGTTTGGAGGAGGCATTGTAGGGATTGACCTCAAACAACAGCCAACGAAATGCACGTTCACCAGTTGACACTTTGCTCATCCACACTGGGACGGTGAGATGCGAGCTTACTCTTCATGGCTGGATTTCTGTTTGTTACTCAGAAATTCCTGCAAGTTTGTGTTGATCTGACCCAATCGATCCAACATGAAGACTCGGGGAGGCTGAAAGTTTGCCCAGATTGGCTGAAAAGTCTTAGACTTAGCCCTAAACTTATCCTTATAGTTGATGAGCCTTGATTTGGCTGAAGTCATAGCTTTGCTGCGAGGCGAAGCTATGTGAGCACCCAGTGCTTTAGCATTGTTGAGCAATGTTCTGTTTTGAAGCGAAATAACTTTGTTGTTAGCACCAGAGAGTGTTTCAACTCTAGCTTCGCAACTAAGAGTGGCTTCAGCTGAGGGTGGAGCTTCGCTTTTAGCACTGATGGGTGCTTTACCTTTAACTTCGTGGGAGAAAAGGCTGAGCTCCGAGCAGAGCTGAAGTTGCCTTGTAGCCAGAAATTGTCGAAGCTTCATCAGAGGCTGAAATCAGAGAATCTTTAGCCTTGCATAAGGCTGAACTGGACTTCGCAATCTAGATAGCCTTAGGGGCTGTTTTAACTTCGCGTGTAGTGCGCAGGCGCTGACGCGAAGTAGTACGAGTCTCTATTGAGACTAAGATAAACTTCAAAGAAGTCTGTTTAGCTTCGCATGAAGCTGATTCAAGCCTGCAGATGGCCTTCTTAGTCTTATCAAAGACTTACTCTTGGCAGTGATTAAAGGACATCTATCCACCAAGATCTTTCTGTGCTTGTGCACATTCGGGGGACTTTTGGCACCCCCAAAGAGGACTTGCGCGAATCTCTCTTGGCCAAACTGGATGACCAACGTCTCGACAGTAGACCTAAAGGTCTCATCATCGCATTGCAACGTTGTCTTCTCGTGTTGGAGAAGATCTTCCCGCGGAGTCGCCATCTTATTTTACATTGAATTGAAATGTGGGAAAACTTCACAAAAGTTGAAGAGAATTACAAGGAATTGATTAAAAGAATAAAAAATTACAAGAACTCTCTTCTCTCAAAGTTTCTGGGGAAGTACGCCGTGAAAATCTGGTCAGCGCGCGACCACTTTGTTCCGTTTACGATGCGAGTGATTTGAGTCTTCGAGTCTTCTACCTAAAGATCCTTCTCACGTGATTCCAGAAATCCTTTAAGAAAGGAAAATCATGAGGGTATTAGTACCCTGAAAGAGAAGTAAGGTTCTCTTCAAAGAGCTTCAAAGCTTAGAGAATAATCTCTCTGAAAAGAATCTTCAGACTCTAGCCTTTGATGGGGAAAATCCAGCCCCTAACCTGCCTAGCAATGGGCCATTTATAGGCATTACGGGGTGTAACAACCCTTCCTAAAAATTAGCAGATTGATATAACCAATTTGATCTAACTTTGCTCCTAGAGCCAGGATAGCTTCGCAGCAAAGCTATTCATAGCTAGAGCGAAGTTAGAGGCCCCCGCGCAGAAATCACTTAGCCAGATGGCTTAAGATTTGTTGCAATAATCCCTTGATTATTTTCATTTATCAGGAGATTTGCCTTGATCTTCTCCAACTGATTGAGAAGTGATTGGATCAAGGAAAATAACGCCAAATATGTGATAAAGATTACATCAATCTCGTGCTGAAATTCAAATGGTCAAAATGACCATATAAGCTCACAGTGGAGTTAGCTCACAGCGGAGCTAAGGAAAGAGCTTCATGTGAAGCTAAACCCACAGTGGAGCTACTGAGCTTTCTGCGAAGGTGGCACTTAGCTTTTATCAGAGATATGCAAAGCTTGCAGCGAATCTTAAAATGAGCTCTCAGCAAATCTAGAAGATGGCTCTCAGCAGAGCTAGAAAGAGCCTTAGGCGAAACTAGCAGATGTAGCTTGCAGCGAAGCTAGGTATTTAGCTTCCTGGATTTTCTTCAGATGACAACAATTGACTCATTGTCTACTTCACTGGATCAGTAGAGTTCAAATCACTATCTTCTCCATCAGGGATAGACAGGTTTTCAGCCTGTCTACGACTTGTCTTTTAGAAGTGTCAACAAATTAGACATCGTTCCGATCGGTTGAAGTACTACCTGAAAAATTATTTTTTTCGAGTGTCAATAACATGTATTACATGCAAACCAAAACAGTCAATTTGTCGGTACCATTTACGCTATGTACAGGATGAAAATGTACCAGTATTCGCGAGAACCAGAGCAAGTGCATTAGCAAATATGCTCAATGTCGCACCACAAAAATTATATCTAAACAATAAACAATGTGAGATCAAAATAGTTATGTTCTAAAAGACTTTGTCTTCACCCCTTGTCCTAAAAGGAGAAATGGGTCAAAAAAGTCCAGTTCCCCCAGAAAAAAAAAAAATCTGCTCTCCCCCCTCCGGCTCTATACTGTCACGGGCTAAGTTTTAATGCATGCTTTCTCCTCTGCCCTTTTAGACGACCTTTTCAAGTACTCACGGTCTCAACATCTCTCAACTGCCGCCTTTTGTCTTTTTCAAAAGAAAGAGGATTTAAGTGGGCCCCACTGGCCCCAGAATGTCCAGGAAAACAACCATCCACCAATAATGTACTCCACAGTGAGAAAGATCCGGAGAAAGATAAAGCCGATGTGACAGAAGAACGAAGGGAGCATAACATTAATAATTAATTAATTCACATGATGATTGATTAGATCAAACCAATAACCACACTAGTCCTTTTTCATTACATACTGCTGGCAGAAGCTGAAGCTCACACGAAAGAAAGAAAAAGACATCCACTGACGGCAACAACAACACCACCCCCTTCTTCTTATCTTCATTCACTCATTCACACAATTACATACAACAAATCTCACAACCTGAGAAAGCTCTCTTTCTCTCTCTCTCTTCTCTCAGTTGCTTGGGTTGCTCCTGAATGAGCCCAGGGCCTTAATGGCTGCTGCCCTCAGAATGTACTGGTGGTAAGCTGCAGCTGCCAATGCTCCCACAAATGGACCGACCCAAAATATCCACTGCACAACACCAAAACCAAAACAAGAGTTAAATCTTGGGTTCCTAAAATAGTTAAGACTAAACTAAGACTAAAACTCACATGATCATTCCAGGCCTTGGGCTCATTATAGATGACTGCAGCTCCAAAGCTCCTTGCTGGGTTGATCCCAGTTCCAGTGATTGGGATGGTCGCCAAGTGCACCATGAACACTGCAAACCCGATTGGCAATGGAGCCAAAACCTACAAATTACAGCAAAAACCCATCTTTAATTTTTACAAACAACCACCCTCTCAACGTAATAAAATTTGCATAAACAGTTTAGCTTGCACGTATACTGACCGGAACGTGAGAGTCACGGGCTTTGCGCTTGGGGTCAGTGGCTGAGAAAACGACGTAGACGAGAACGAAGGTGCCGATGATCTCGGCACCGAGAGCAGTTCCTTTCGTGTATCCAGGAGCGACCTCATTGGCTCCGCCGCCAAGAGAGTTATAGTAGTGCTTCATGAAAGCCTTCACGAGCCCAACTCCACAAATCGCACCCAAGCACTGAGCAACCATGTACGCCACCGCCCGAATCAGCGACACTTTCCTTGCCAAGAACAGGCCGAAGGTCACCGCAGGGTTGATGTGACCGCCTTTGAAATATTTCAACAAAAAACATCATCAGCAATTAGAAAAAAAAAAAAATTGATGAAAATGAAGTTTAGTTTGAATACCGGAGATGCCGGCGGTGCAGTAGACGAGGATGAAGATCATGCCTCCAAAGGCCCAGGCGATGCCGAGGAGGCCGACGCCGCCGCATGCGTCGGCGGCGGACTGGTTCTTGTAGCCGATGACGGTGGCGACGGTGACGTAGAGGAAGAGGAGGGTGGCGACGAACTCCGCGATGAGGGCGCGGTAGAAGGACCAGAGGCGGAGCTCGCCAATGTCCAGCAAGGGGGCCGGGGGTGGGTCCCTGTAGTCCTTGCCATGGTGGTGGACCTGCCTCTCCCCCTCCACGCTAACCTCTTTCGTCATTCTCTCTCTCTCTCTCTCTAGAGTTGCAACAGCTTCTCACTCTTCGAGCGAGGAGAAGTGAGAGACTTAATAGTGGTGGGGAAAGAGAGAGGGGATCACGTAGGGGGTCGCGGATAGTGCGTAAGTCATACACATGTTATTAAGAGAATTAATTTCACATTAAGTTATAAAATTGTCTCTCTTATAATATTATAATTGATTCAAAAGTTTTAAAACTGTCTTCTTAAAATCAGAGAGATCTTAATCACATCTCACAAACATGAACCAAATTCAGTTAACGTGAGGTCCGGGGACAAGGAGTCCACGTGGACAGCGAGTCCACGTGAGGGTCGTGATCATCTCATGGGAATCAAGTGACAGGCTGGCAAGGGCATCCAATGTTCCTCTTTGGCCGAAGCCCCAACGGGTAGATAAGGCGGGTAGAAGAGACAGCCTTCGGAAAAGCTTCAAGGCATTATTACAATTAAACGAGGGTAAGTCAAATTAAGAGGTAGTGGCTGGGTGAGACTAAACATGAGTGGGGTATTCTCATGCAATTCTGACTATTTCATTAAGAAGTATATTCCATCAATTTCTTGAATTATATCTCTAAATTTAGGTTTTGGACAATGCAATCACTAATCTCCACTCTTAGGAAATCGCTTCGTCACCCTGTTTCATATACGTTTTCTCGTTGCAACGGTTGAAATTTTGCATGTGAGTGGTTTGGTTTGGCGTAACGAGAACATGTGGATTCGCCGTAAATGAGAATTGAACATTTTGGAACAATTTTCAATTTTGTAGTTTGAAGTGCAAGTTTAAAATCAAATTCGGTGCAGCCATGAACCCCAAAGTTGGAGGCAACTCCAATAAAATGCGTCGACAAGAAAAATAAGCTGATGGCCAAAAGTGACGTTCCTTGACCGAAGGGCAATCCTGTAATTATATCTTCCGTGCCCTTCCAAGAAAACTCGGGACCAGCCCAATATTTGTTTGCAACAGGTCTGGCATGGGCCAGGGTGCTACCCATACCATAAATGATTGGGCCCAATAATTTGTACAATTTTGTCTTCTCTATAACAGTAAATTTATTTTCACTTTATTTCCATTAAATCTCTTTTTGATAAAATTTTAATTTAATAAAACTGCCTCCTTTTTATTTCTTGACGGCCACTATTTCAATTCAATTTTTTATTTTCTCCATTTCTTCTCAATCTTTTCATTTTCACTTTTGCTAAACTAAATGCTCTAGAAAACTTTGAACTCATTTTCTTATATCTTCTAAAAATCTTATCTCCCACTCGATCCTCTTTTGTGCCACCCTACTACCATCGTCGTTATCATAACATTTGTTTCCTCTATTACAGTTTTTATTACTGCATTTACTCCGTCACCTCCGATTCGTATACTGTATCTTAGTAAATGATTTCTTCTTTGATCAAAGTTCTATTTAATTAACTATTTTTTGCCATTAAATACCTAATTTTCATCTGATATCTTAGTCGAAATAAATCTTTAAGAGACTAGGAATTTTTGAGAAAATCTTCTTGCGGGATTTTTTTTTTTTAGTTCTTTCCCCATGAAACAAAAAACAAAACAAGAGTATAAACCGAGAAGCCAGGGTTGTTGGGCTACATCCGACAGTAAGAGCTTTTATCTTGCCATCAAATTATTGCCTTTATTCCGAAGGAAAATTAAATTTCAAATAAACTTTATGAAACTAAATTATTTTGAGTGAATATGAAACTAAATTATTACATACGAATTCATTTAAATTATTTGTGCTTAGATAATTATTTGTAGGAGTATATATATACCCACTAGTAGAAAATTTCTTTCATATCAAACAACATACACGTTTGATAGATATATAATTAATTATCTAAAACATCTGATTGGGCATCAAAATGATAAATCAAGATCTTGCTATTATTGGTGGTACACACTCCACTCACCTTCAATAGGTCTCTGTTTCTTCAAAAATGTTTGAACACCCGTCCATTAATAGTTTGCCCAAGTGACAAGGCTTTTCAAGGTATCCAAAGGCTAATAATAACATATGCTCTCTTTTTTCTGTCTTTTTTATTTGGGAAATTTATTTTTGCCCCCTTCATGGAAGATCCTCTTGTCAGAACCCCTGGTGCTTTTTCCAGTCTCAAAAGCCCCCTAAATACCAAACTTATTCGCTACGTTCTTTGCCTCTGTATTTCACAGTCACAATGGGAGTAAGTTGGGGTTAAATATTCAAACTACCATTTTAAAGTGAGTCTGAACTTGCTGACGCAGACTATGTGAGGTGCGTTAAATGCATCTGACGTTCAAAAAGAGATAGATTATTGTTTTTTTTCTTTTAGACTATTGTTTTTTCTTATAAATATAATTTTTTGAATTTTTTATTACAACAGTGTTCCAAATAAGTTCACTAACATGAGAATAATAATATATTAAATTAAAAAGTGGATAATTTTATATAAATAGATATACTAAATAAAAAGTGAACAATTTTATACAAAAAATAAAACTAAAATTGTTCACTTTTTATAGTCAGTTTTATACTTAGACTTAATGTATCCACCTATAGGTCAACTTGTCCACATTATTGTCGATTTTTCATCAAGTCAACTTCTCCACTTGTTACTGAAATTGTCTACCTTCATTTAGTTGTTCACTTGTATCTTGAATTTTTCCATATTATTTTCAGTATGTTCAAATATTGTTCAAACTGTTCACTTTTGTTAAAATTGTCCACCTCAATTAAGTTGTCTGCTTATATCTGAAATTGTCTATAGTCAGTTTATTAAAGTGGACAAATTTAATTCTATTTTTCATATAAAATTCTCCATTTTTATTTATTATGTCCACATTTCATATAAAATTTTTCACATTTAAATACAGAATATTTAATATTCTCAAATTAGTGAAAATACTTATTGGGAACATTATTACAATAAATAGTTTAGAAAACTAACTTATAAAAAACTTCTATAACACATCTGCAAGTGGACAAATTCAAGTTCCAAGTGGATAATATTTTAAAGGTTGCACTTTTTTCTTCACTAGATAGACAAATTCGTTGCTACATGTGAACAGTCTTAGACAATATTCACCTTTTTCTGTACATCAGACACAATTAATACAGCACACATGACTTGCATCAGCAGGTTCTAATCAATTTAAAAAGGGCAATACAGAGATTATGAAAATACTTCGTATCATACCTTTTTGGTGGGACAAGAGGAAAAGCACGTGACTACTTGAGTAACTAGGTCAAGGGGGGTTTTGATATAAGAAAAGGCAACAAGGAGTTTATGACAATGAGATATTTTCTCGAGGGTAGAAATAAATTTCCCTTCTTATTTTTCAAGAGAAATGACAAAATATGGCATTTGGGTTCTTGAATATGCTTCCCAGAAATTGGGATTGAAATCTTGGCATCCAAAGGCATAGAGCTAGTAATGGATTATTAAGAGAGATATTTTTTCATCTCTAATATTATCTCCACCGGGGGAGGATCCCATAGTGTCCACCCAATTTTTAAAAAATTTGAAAGTTTATATTGAATTATAACATTTTTTGTAATACACTTTTAGTTGATTAAATTTTATTCCCATTATGATATATTTGCATTTTAGCTCTAGCTGTTTGGTTGTGTAATTTAATTTTGTAAAGTCTAAAGTTAAAGTCTTAATATCATTATTTGTTCCCTTATTTTCTTAATAAAACTATTCTTTATTCACCAACTAAATTTCAAAGAGTTATCATAGATTTTATTATATCTAATTTCACTATCTAACTTTTAGATATTTAATCAAATTTAATTCTGCCCGCATTAGAAAAAATTTCTTTCATATCAAACATCATTCATGTAGGGGTGCGAACCGGGCGGGTCGGCCGAGCCGACCTGCTCAGAACCGGCCCGGGTTAGCCCGGACACGTCCCGCCCATGCTACCCGGGCCGCTGCCCGTCCCGGGCACGCCCCCATACCCTAGGCGTGTCCAGGTTTAGCCGTTGTGGCCCGCGGCACGGCCGGGTCGGGACGAAGCCGGCACGTGCCCGCGCCGGCACGGGCTACCCGGCCAGCAGCTATTTTAATAATCGTTCAGCCGGGCTGGGGGGAGGGGGTTTGTAGATTTCTTTTTACAACCCCCCCTTAAACGGCTATATTGGCCAAAAATATAGCCGTTTGGGGGGTCTTTGTAAATCTCTTTTACAAATATGTCCCAACGGGAATATTGACCACAATTTGTTTTTTTTTTTATCAAAAAAATTATATTTTAACTACTCATTCCTCTCTATAAATACTCATTCTTCCTCACTTCATTTTATCACCAAAACAATCTGTAACGCCCCGATTCCAAGGCTACGGGGACGTCACTGCGACGTACATACGCAGGTCAGAAATACCCTTACGTATATACGCTAAGCATCAGTACAAACAAGAATCAGAGTACGACAAAGCGTAGCGTCCTTTCATATGCCAACATAAGAAGTACAAGGTACAAGGTTATCACAGAATGTGACATATATTTACATATCGCATGCATCATATATCACAGCCAAACTCAAAAGTACGATTTACAAGATAATTACAAAGATGCTCACGAGCTGAAGAAAGGTCCCGCGAGCCAAAAGGAAAGTCTGGGATGACAGCAACCGAGACTAATCAGCCTGCTCGGAAAGGAAAGCCTGGTCCTCCACAGAAGGCTCCACCTCGATCCAAGGTTCGGAACCTGAACATACAAATTCAAGGGAGTCAGGACCTCCCAACAAGTAGAGCAGGTAACAGCCGAGTGGCAACAGAAACATGAACATGAAAGTTGGTACAATATCATGAGAAATCAGCCAGCAAGTAGAAGAAGCGCAACATGTTAAAAAGAAAGGGCATTATATAAGCTTAAGCTACGGCCTCATGAGACTAGTACCTCGAGGGAATAATCCAAATAAGGAAACCCTCATCTATATACCTTTATCTCATGACGCCTGTAATCCAAGCGCATACAACACCCACAATTAGCGTCTTATTATTGTTATTATTATTATACTCGTCTTACCCTGATATCTAGCTATGTGAACTAGCGTCCCAGCACACATAGATCCATATCCGAGTAAAGCAAGGTTGTTATTGGAAACCAGCGGAGGTATCAACGAACTATGTTTACAGTGGGTCCCGTGCATACCCGGGACCACGGCCCAGGATGTTCCGTTGCTTGGTGGACGGAACCTGCCGCAAGGCTAACAGGAGGGACTTATTGTATGCCCTTATCATGATGGTACCAGGAAGGAGGGAGCCAGCACTCCCCTCGGTCGCCTGGAGGCCCACAGGTCAGACCGGAAATTTAGTTGCACAACATACCTAATACCACTGTAAACACGAACACATATTGACAGCCGCATGTTTCCCCCGACCCAATGCAAGTTGTCTTATTTTATGAATATTAGGTAATTATCAAATTTCGGGAATGAGCAGGAACATGTCAGGAATACAGGTATATCAGGAGTACTGGTTCGTACTATCATGTAATCAAGTTGGTAAATCATGAAGTCCGGTCATCATTCCCGTTACAGTGATAATTATAGGAGTCAGGTGTATCATGCCTCGTGTTAATGGATAGCATGATAAGAGGTGATATTCATCAAGTAACAAGTCATGAAATAACAATATATATAATGCATGTTCCAAGTATAAGACTTATTCCCAAGAAAATAGTTAATCAAAGTGATTCAGTCAAGATTAGTCGACTAAGGAAGGTGATTAGTCGACTAATGGGGGAGTTAGTCGACTATAGGAAAAGGCAAGTCGACTAGTAAGGTGGCGTTTCAGGAGATCAGCGTTTTCAGAAAAAGGGTTAGTCGACTAGAGTATTGGGATAGTCGACTAGTCTGCTGCGTTTCGCAAAACGGCGTCTCACGAAGTCGCGTTTCACAGGTCCGCGTCTTGCCACAAGTCCGCGTCTCATGAATCCGCGTTTCACAAGTCCGCGTCTCACCAGAAGGAGTTGGCCAGTAAGGGGATGAAAGAGTAGACCGCGTTTCAAGAAAGAGCGCGTCTCTCAAGGTCGCGTTTCCAAGAGCCGCGTTTCCCAGAGCTGCGTTTCCAAGAATCGCGTCTCAGGAAAGTCAGTCGACTAGGGATAATAATTAGTCGACTAATAGGGTGCGTTTCAGAATAACAAGGCTGCGTTTGCAAGAGAGCTAGTCGACTAATGGGCTGGCCAAGTCGACTAATATGGGTGCAGAACAGAGAACAGATCCTGATATTTGAGGGCTGAGTTTGTTGATATTATTACAAGTATAGAATTAATGTCCAAGTCTTGGCGAGTAGAATTACTCGCCTAGAACGCGTCCAATGTCCAGCAAGAGTGCCAAGTGAAGAAGATGATCCCTTGCCAAGTCAATCACCAAAACGATCACCGGAATAATCGTGAACGATTACCGGGAAATCTACGGTGATGAAGCTCGGTCCCAAACCAAAAGGAGGGCACCGGCCTAGAGTCCTGTCAACCGAGAAGAACACGGCCCCAAACCAAAAGGAGTGGCCGGTCTCCACAAAAGGAAGAGGTTGATGGTGCAAGTCCAGTTCAATATGGCAAAACGAGATTTTGCAAACGGCATGACGGGGAATGAAACTATAGTCCGCCGGAAAGAGGTTGACGAGGAGGCAAGGATGGTATGCTCGGTGGAGGCTACGGTGGTGCAGGTGGTGGTGGAGATGGTGGTGAAGTTTTGGTGGAAAAATGGGTTCTTTGGTGGTGAAGAAGAGGAAGAAGATGGTGATGGAGATGATGTTTTGGTTTGTTGTTGTAGTTGGAATGGAGGAGTATTTGGAGGGGAGATTGGTGGATGGAATGGTGGAAGAGATGGTGGTGTATGGAGGGTGGAAGGGTGAGAATGGCCAGCCAAAGGGCTGTTTCTTGCTGCTGTGGACGTTCTCAGGAAGTGGAGAAGGAAGAAGAAATGAAAAAGTGAAGAGAGAGAAGGAGTGGGGGAGTTATATATAAAGGGTAAGTTAAGATTATAACAAGTTTGCCATTCACTCAATGAAACTTGCGTTTCATGCTAAATTGGCCGCGTCCCACCACTCAAGGCTGCGTCTAGCTGCAGCTGGACGCAGTAAACAACCCTGCGTCCAAGAAAACCAAGATTGTGTTTACAGGAAAGTCAAAGAGGTATGGGTGATTTGACTAGTGTTTGATTGGCCCATAAGCTTTAAATGCAGCATGGAGAGGATGGCTGCATTTAATGATGGATCCAGCTGGTGAAATCTCGCGTTTGAGGAAGGAGAGGAAATACGGTAAAAAGAGAAAAGTGGAATACTTGGATAATTCTCGGTATCTGGGAAAATACCGAAAACTCCAGAAATGCCCAAAAATTGAAGCGACTCAGAAAGCTACCCAAAAATTCTCAAAAATCATAAATATTATAAAATGACTTTTGGTGAAATCGGTTTTCAGAAATTCTATCTCAGTTTTAAAATAAAAATCCTGGAATATACTGAGAACGGTGTCTACACCGGGTAGGCTGAATTTTTGATAAAATCAGAAAAATCCCAGAAAATGCCTGAAGGAAGAAAATATAATTTTAAGAAGGAATGTGAAAGCGGAATCCAGAATTTTGATTCCAATTGCAAATTAAAATTCCTGGAATCAACCAATGATACTGGCCGACACCGGTTTTGAAGATTTATAATTAAATTCCGAAAAATTCCAGAAAATCATGAAAAATCTAGATTATTAGAAGATAATATTTGAAACTAAAATCAGTCAAATCTGGATACCGAACAGGTCAAATCATGCAGTACTGCTATATGAGTAAGGATAGTAGAAAATAAATATAATAATAATATGCTCAAAAATCAGAATACGTAACTGTGCACGTATACTGGGAATGGGGTGTTACAGTTTATCCACCTTACAAAAAATTTCGTCCTCGAAATTTCAGGAAGGGGAAGATGACGGTAGAGAAGAATAGGAAGAAAGGGTTTTACCAACTAAGTTGAAAATAGTTGAGGGTAACGCTCACGAATAACGTCCTCCCGTTCCCATGTAGCCTCTCCTGGTGCGTGCCTATTCCAAGAAACCAATACTAGTGGTATTGCCTTATTCTTCAGAGTCTTAACACTTTTGTCCAGGATGGCCATCGGTTGTTCTTCGTAAGACAGATCAGGCTGTAGTTCCAGTTCGGAGTGATCCAGAATGTGACTCTCATCCTTGACATACTTCCTTAACTGTGATACATGGAATACATTGTGTACTCCTTCCAAAGATGGCGGTAGTGCCAATCGATAAGCCACCTCTCCCACGCGATCCAAAATTTCGAATGGGCCGATGTACCTGGGACTGAGTTTTCCACGAGTACCGAATCGGATTACCCCTTTGGTGGGTGATATCTTCAAAAATATATGGTCACCTGTTCTGAATTCTAATGGTCTTCTATTTGTGTCTGCCCAATTCTTTTGTCGGCTCTGAGCTGCCCGGAGGTGGTCTCTGATAATTCGGACTTTATCTGTTGTCTGAACTAGAATGTCTGGTCCCATAAGTCTCCTTTCGCCGACTTCATCCCAACATATCGGCGACCTGCATTTTCTGCCATACAATGCCTCAAATGGTGCCATTCTGATACTAGCCTGATAGCTGTTATTATAAGAGAACTCCACCAAATGAATACAGTCCTCCCATGACCCTTTAAATTCTATCATGCAGGCTCGTAACATGTCTTCAAGAATTTGAATGGTCCGTTCTGATTGTCCGTCTGTCTGGGGGTGATATGAAGTACTGAATTCCAGACGAGTCCCTAAACTTTCTTGGAGACTTTCCCAGAAATGTGATCGGAATCTTGTGTCTCTATCTGACACGATGCTAACTGGAATTCCATGTAGACGAACAATTTCTTTCATGTACTTATCTGCAAGAACTTCTGTTGACTGACCTACTCTGAAAGGTAGAAAGTGAGCTGCTTTTGTGAGGCGGTCAACGATCACCCATACTGCATTGTTACCCTTAGGACTGCGAGGTAGAGCCGTAACAAAGTCCATGGTGATGTGTTCCCACTTCCATTCGGGTATCGGCAACGGCTGTAGAAGTCCAGCTGTTCTTTGGTGTTCTGCCTTTATTTGCTGGCAAACTAAGCACTTGGCCACATACTGGGCTATCTCCCTCTTCATGGCATTCCACCAAAATTTCTGCTTCAAGTCCCGATACATTTTAGTTCCTCCCGGGTGAATGGAATAGGCCGAACTATGTGCCTCAGCCAAAATTTTCTGTCGGACTTCTCCTTGGGGGACACAAATTCTGTTACCAAAATATAGTGCATTATCCGAATGAATGCGGATATCCGTCCTCAATCCAGCCTCTATTTGAGCTCTGAATTTCTGAAATCTGGGGTCTTCTTTTTGAGCTTCTTTAATCTCATCCATCAAGGTTGACTGGATCTGAAAGGTCATCAACTGTCCTGTCCTATCGACTCCTTGTACTATCATCAGGTCCAGTTTCATGATGTCCCGAATTAACTCCTTCTGATGCGTAAGTAGTACTAGCATTTTATTCTCTGGCTTCCTGCTCAATGCATCTGGTACTGTATTAACTTTGCCCGGATGATACTGTAAGTCGATATCATAGTCTGCCATTAATTCAAGCCACCGTCTCTGCCTCATATTCAATTCTTTCTGTGTGAAAATATACTTAAGACTTTTGTGATCAGTGTAGATTAGCACCTTGTCTCCCAGAAGATAATGTCTCCAGATTTTCAGTGCGAATATTACTGCCGCCAGCTCTAAGTCATGAGTTGGGTAATTCCTCTCATGTGGTTTCAGTTGCCTGGATGCATAAGCTATGACATGACCATGCTGCATTAATACACACCCTAGGCCTTTTCCGGATGCATCACTGTATATAACCATCCCTCCTCTTCCTGAGGGAGTCCTCAAAATTGGAGCTGTAATGAGTCTTTCCTTTAATTGCTCAAATGCTGCAGCACATTCCTCGGTCCATATATATTTTTCTCCTTTTCGGGTGAGCTTCGTTAACGGGGCTGCAATTTTAGAAAAATCTTGGACAAAGCGCCTGTAATATCCGGCCAATCCAATAAAACTCTTAATTTCTGTTACTGTCCTTAGAATTGGCCAGTCCTTTACTGCCTGAATTTTACTGGGGTCTATTGAAATTCCTTCTTCTGAAATTATGTGCCCAAGGAAGGTCATACGGTTCAACCAGAACTCGCACTTGCTTTGCTTAGCATGAAGTTGTTCCTGTTGGAGAGTCTGTAACACTATCCTCAAGTGTTCTGCATGCTCTCTGTCGTTCTTCGAGTAGATCAAGATGTCATCTATAAACACTACTACAAACTGATCCAAGTACGATGAGAACACTCTGTTCATCAAATCCATGAAAACTGCAGGGGCATTGGTGACTCCGAAAGGCATAACTAGAAATTCATAATGGCCATAACGAGTCCTGAATGCTGTCTTTGGAATGTCTTCTTTCTTTACCCTTAGCTGGTGATATCCTGATTGCAAATCCAACTTTGAAAATACTCGGGCCCCATGAAGCTGATCAAACAGATCATCAATTCTTGGTAAGGGATACTTGTTCTTGATTGTAACCTTGTTCAATTCTCTGTAGTCTATGCATAACCGTTTACCACCGTCCTTTTTGTTTGCCAAGAGCACTGGTGCTCCCCATGGTGAAGCACTTGGCCTAATTAATCCTTTGTCTAAGTATTCTTGCAGCTGCTTTTTGAGAATCTCCAACTCAGCGGGTGCCATTCTGTATGGAGCCTTGGATATCGGAACTGTACCTGGAAGAGTATCAATGGAGAACTCAACTGTCCTATCAGGTGGAAGTCCTGAGATTTCGGTAAACACTTCCGGGAACTCATCCCAAACTGGTACTTTCTTTTTCTGGATCTCGGCCGTAGTCATCTGTGTTTTTCCTTTGGCAGGTTTGCGTTCTCCCTCAAATTGGAACTCAGGCTGAAGCGGTATTCTGAAAATGACTTTCTTGTTTCGGCAATCAATGACCGCATGGTATCTGCTGAGCCATGTCATGCCTAAGATTATGTCGTACCCTCTAGTATCTAGTACGAGCATATCTATGGCCAAGGTTCTGTTACAGAGCTCTACAGGGCAATCAATACAAACCTTAGTAGTTATGACTACTCCATTCCCTGTACTAATCTCCCATTGGTGGTCTAAAGTTCTAACAGGTATATAATGCAAGTCAACAAAACGATCAGATATGTAACAATGAGATGCACCCGAATCAAAGAGGGCAAGAACAGGTTTCGAGTGTACCCTGATCTTACCTGTTACCACTTCTCCAGAAGTCTCGGCTTCTTCCGCTGTCAGGTTGTAAGCTCGTCCTCTTCCACGACCTGCTGCAGCTCTAACTCCCCTCTGGACTGGGCGGTTTACTTGCTGTGGGGGAGGGGGAAGAGCTCTCCTAACCATCGGTCCCTGGTTCCTCTGTCCATCTGGTCCTGGAAGTGCTGGTAGTACTTGGTTGGCTATTCCCATTCTCTTGTGGGGGCAGACTTCTACTGAATGATCACGGGAACCACATGCCAGGCATAACCCATTTGCCCTTCGGCAATTCTGCTGAGTGTGACCCGGTTTCTGGCAATAGTTACAAACGGGGAATGGTTGGGTTGTCTGGAAGGGGGCTCGCCGAAATGGTCGTCTCATTGGCGGAACCCTCGCCGCTCTATATGGACCTCCTCTCCCTGCTTGTGGAAATGGCCTTTTCATGGCCTGGTTCCCCATCATGTTAGTCTTCCCTTTCTCCAGTCCTCGCTCAACTTCCCGAGCTATGGTGAGGACTTGGGAATACGTTTTCAGCTGCTGGGGCATCAAGAGGATCTGAATGTCCATTCGCAAACCCTGTTGGAATCTACTCGCTCGCTTCTCTTCATCAGCTACCATATATGGAGCGAAGCGGCTCAGCCTCAAGAACTCAGCGGCATACTCATCCACAGACCGGTTCCACTGCTGAAGTCAGATGAACTGTTCTTCTATTTCTTTCTGGGCGGTGGCAGGGAAAAATCTACTATAGAAGCTTTGGGAGAACTGGTCCCACGAGACAGGTTTCTCCAATCTCGCTTCTTCAGCTAGCCACCAGGTCCTGGCTACATCCTTTAGCTGAATCTTGGCGACCTCCACTTGATTTTCTTTTGGGACCCGGGCTGCGTTCAACAGATCTGTGGTGTCAATCAGCCATTGCTCAGCATCTAATGGTTTCTCTTCTCCCGTGAATATCGCCGGTTGTAACCGCCTGAAGTCTGATACATTCCCGGCCTTTGTTCCTTGGGAGTTACTAACTCTTGCCGAAGGAATTCTGTCTGCTGTTGCTGATTTTCCATCATAGTCTGGATAACCCTCAGAATCTCAACATTCTCCCCCGCGGGTCCATTCGATGCTTGTCCGGCATTGTTACGACTCGTCCTTCTATCCATACTTATGTTGGTAAAAGGAGACTGGAAACTGGAAAGATGAAAGGATTTTAGGACACAAGGAAAGGAATCAAGAAGGACAAGATAACTTGTACATTGTAGTTGGCAATGGCAAATTACATTAATTTGCTGCTTGATTGTACTATAGGTGTGAGAGCCTAGGCTCTGATACCAACCTGTAACGCCCCGATTCCAAGGCTACGGGGACGTCACTGCGACGTACATACGCAGGTCAGAAATACCCTTACGTATATACGCTAAGCATCAGTACAAACAAGAATCAGAGTACGACAAAGCGTAGCGTCCTTTCATATGCCAACATAAGAAGTACAAGGTACAAGGTTATCACAGAATGTGACATATATTTACATATCGCATGCATCATATATCACAGCCAAACTCAAAAGTACGATTTACAAGATAATTACAAAGATGCTCACGAGCTGAAGAAAGGTCTCGTGAGCCAAAAGGAAAGTCTGGGATGACAGCAACCGAGACTAATCAGCCTGCTCGGAAAGGAAAGCCTGGTCCTCCACAGAAGGCTCCACCTCGATCCAAGGTTCGGAACCTGAACATACAAATTCAAGGGAGTCAAGACCTCCCAACAAGTAGAGCAGGTAACAGCCGAGTGGCAACAGAAACATGAACATGAAAGTTGGTACAATATCATGAGAAATCAGCCAGCAAGTAGAAGAAGCGCAACATGTTAAAAAAGAAAGGGCATTATATAAGCTTAAGCTACGGCCTCATGAGACTAGTACCTCGAGGGAATAATCCAAACAAGGAAACCCTCATCTATATACCTTTATCTCATGACGCCTGTAATCCAAGCGCATACAACACCCACAATTAGCGTCTTATTATTGTTATTATTATTATACTCGTCTTACCCTGATATCTAGCTATGTGAACTAGCGTCCCAGCACACATAGATCCATATCCGAGTAAAGCAAGGTTGTTATTGGAAACCAGCGGAGGTATCAACGAACTATGTTTACAGTGGGTCCCGTGCATACCCGGGACCACGGCCCAGGATGTTCCGTTGCTTGGTGGACGGAACCTGCCGCAAGGCTAACAGGAGGGACTTATTGTATGCCCTTATCATGATGGTACTAGGAAGGAGGGAGCCAGCACTCCCCTCGGTCGCCTGGAGGCCCACAGGTCAGACCGGAAATTTAGTTGCACAACATACCTAATACCACTGTAAACACGAACACATATTGACAGCCGCATGTTTCCCCCGACCCAATGCAAGTTGTCTTATTTTATGAATATTAGGTAATTATCAAATTTCGGGAATGAGCAGGAACATGTCAGGAATACAGGTATATCAGGAGTACTGGTTCGTACTATCATGTAATCAAGTTGGTAAATCATGAAGTCCGGTCATCATTCCCGTTACAGTGATAATTATAGGAGTCAGGTGTATCATGCCTCGTGTTAATGGATAGCATGATAAGAGGTGATATTCATCAAGTAACAAGTCATGAAATAACAATATATATAATGCATGTTCCAAGTATAAGACTTATTCCCAAGAAAATAGTTAATCAAAGTGATTCAGTCAAGATTAGTCGACTAAGGAAGGTGATTAGTCGACTAATGGGGGAGTTAGTCGACTATAGGAAAGGCAAGTCGACTAGTAAGGTGGCGTTTCAGGAGATCAGCGTTTTCAGAAAAAGGGTTAGTCGACTAGAGTATTGGGATAGTCGACTAGTCTGCTGCGTTTCGCAAAACGGCGTCTCACGAAGTCGCGTTTCACAGGTCCGCGTCTTGCCACAAGTCCGCGTCTCATGAATCCGCGTTTCACAAGTCCGCGTCTCACCAGAAGGAGTTGGCCAGTAAGGGGATGAAAGAGTAGACCGCGTTTCAAGAAAGAGCGCGTCTCTCAAGGTCGCGTTTCCAAGAGCCGCGTTTCCCAGAGCTGCGTTTCCAAGAATCGCGTCTCAGGAAAGTCAGTCGACTAGGGATAATAATTAGTCGACTAATAGGGTGCGTTTCAGAATAACAAGGCTGCGTTTGCAAGAGAGCTAGTCGACTAATGGGCTGGCCAAGTCGACTAATATGGGTGCAGAACAGAGAACAGATCCTGATATTTGAGGGCTGAGTTTGTTGATATTATTACAAGTATAGAATTAATGTCCAAGTCTTGGCGAGTAGAATTACTCGCCTAGAACGCGTCCAATGTCCAGCAAGAGTGCCAAGTGAAGAAGATGATCCCTTGCCAAGTCAATCACCAAAACGATCACCGGAATAATCGTGAACGATTACCGGGAAATCTACGGTGATGAAGCTCGGTCCCAAACCAAAAGGAGGGCACCGGCCTAGAGTCCTGTCAACCGAGAAGAACACGGCCCCAAACCAAAAGGAGTGGCCGGTCTCCACAAAAGGAAGAGGTTGATGGTGCAAGTCCAGTTCAATATGGCAAAACGAGATTTTGCAAACGGCGTGACGGGGAATGAAACTATAGTCCGCCGGAAAGAGGTTGACGAGGAGGCAAGGATGGTATGCTCGGTGGAGGCTACGGTGGTGCAGGTGGTGGTGGAGATGGTGGTGAAGTTTTGGTGGAAAAATGGGTTCTTTGGTGGTGAAGAAGAGGAAGAAGATGGTGATGGAGATGATGTTTTGGTTTGTTGTTGTAGTTGGAATGGAGGAGTATTTGGAGGGGAGATTGGTGGATGGAATGGTGGAAGAGATGGTGGTGTATGGAGGGTGGAAGGGTGAGAATGGCCAGCCAAAGGGCTGTTTCTTGCTGCTGTGGACGTTCTCAGGAAGTGGAGAAGGAAGAAGAAATGAAAAAGTGAAGAGAGAGAAGGAGTGGGGGAGTTATATATAAAGGGTAAGTTAAGATTATAACAAGTTTGCCATTCACTCAATGAAACTTGCGTTTCATGCTAAATTGGCCGCGTCCCACCACTCAAGGCTGCGTCTAGCTGCAGCTGGACGCAGTAAACAACCCTGCGTCCAAGAAAACCAAGATTGTGTTTACAGGAAAGTCAAAGAGGTATGGGTGATTTGACTAGTGTTTGATTGGCCCATAAGCTTTAAATGCAGCATGGAGAGGATGGCTGCATTTAATGATGGATCCAGCTGGTGAAATCTCGCGTTTGAGGAAGGAGAGAGAAATACGGTAAAAAGAGAAAAGTGGAATACTTGGATAATTCTCGGTATCTGGGAAAATACCGAAAACTCCAGAAATGCCCAAAAATTGAAGCGACTCAGAAAGCTACCCAAAAATTCTCAAAAATCATAAATATTATAAAATGACTTTTGGTGAAATCGGTTTTTAGAAATTCTATCTCAGTTTTAAAATAAAAATCCTGGAATATACTGAGAACGGTGTCTACACCGGGTAGGCTGAATTTTTGATAAAATCAGAAAAATCCCAGAAAATGCCTGAAGGAAGAAAATATAATTTTAAGAAGGAATGTGAAAGCGGAATCTAGAATTTTGATTCCAATTGTAAATTAAAATTCCTGGAATCAACCAATGATACTGGCCGACACCGGTTTTGAAGATTTATAATTAAATTCTGAAAAATTCCAGAAAATCATGAAAAATCTAGATTATTAGAAGATAATATTTGAAACTAAAATCAGTCAAATCTGGATACCGAACAGGTCAAATCATGCAGTACTGCTATATGAGTAAGGATAGTAGAAAATAAATATAATAATAATATGCTCAAAAATCAGAATACGTAACTGTGCACGTATACTGGGAATGGGGTGTTACACAATCTCTAAAAATTCTCTTATATTCTCAAGTGCTCAAGCTCCAAAGTTTCTTTAGTTCTTAAGTGATCAAGTTCCCTCAAGTTCTCTCGAGCTACTCAAGTGCTCAAACTCCCTCCACCTCTCCTCAAGTTC
The DNA here is from genome assembly GCA_038442645.1 of Agave tequilana. NCBI lineage: Eukaryota > Viridiplantae > Streptophyta > Magnoliopsida > Asparagales > Asparagaceae > Agave > Agave tequilana. Next base: position 22,094 of record JAVJIF010017903.1, read on the forward strand.
TCAAGTGATCAAGCTTCCTCAACTTCTTCTCAAGTTCTCAAATGCTCAAGCTCTCACAATTTCTTTCAAGTTCTGATATTAATATTTATATCAATTTTAGTTTAAAAATAGACTCAAACTCTTCATCAGTAAGCACTAGTAATTCTTCTTCTTTTAAGTACAATCGTAATTTAGATTTAACTAATCAAGAATAGTATGATTTGCATATGTTTTTACCTGATACTCCCATACTTTCATTCACACAACCGAAAACACCATCCACAAATTTTATTGTTTCTTCTGAGCCACCTTTCAATTCACCTTCTACTTCTACTGTCGAACTTACTTCCATGGTAGATGGAAAATCTAAAGTTTAAAAAATTTTATAAAAAAAATTATTAATGGAGTTAATAATGCTATATGCAAAATTTATCCTGATGTTTCTTATACTTTTTCAAAAAATAGTGGAACCGGCGCACTAACTAGGCACATTAGGGCTAAACATTCCCAGAATCAGCCACGACAAACAAAGATTTCTACTTTTGATGGCACACTAAGTACTTTTAGATATAATGGTCAAAGAGATAAAACAAATCTTGCTAAATATTTTAATTCAGGCTAAACAACCTTTTAATTTTATTGAAAATGAGGCATTTAAAAATTTTATTAGAACTACCCATAATCCTGAATATAATTCGTTCTGTAAAGATACTATTAGAGCAAAATATTCAGGATTGTTGAGGAAAGAAAACAAATTTTAATTGCAACTTTTTAATTTATTCCGCAAAGAGTTCCATTTATTTCTGATTACTGGGAAGCTCTTAACGGCTTTCATTACATAATTGTACATAATTGTTATTGTATATTTTATTGAATCTGACTGGCTTTTAAATTAAAGAATTATTGATTTTAAAAAATTTCTTTTTCTTCATAATGGTTCTAATCTTAGTCAGACTATTATGAAAGTTGTTAGAGAATTTAAACTTAAATCTAATTTTTTTTTCTATTTCAGTTGATAATGCTAGCTCAGGATTTGATGCAAACTCAGGAATTTAAAATTTTGATATTTTGACATGGTGGAAATCACAGGAATCGATATTTCCTGTGTTTTGCATCATAGCGCGTGATTTACTAACCCCTCCTGACTCTACTGTACCTTCATAATCTGCTTTTAATACAGCTTGATCAGTGCTGACTGATACAAGAAACTATCTGGCGTTAGAAGCTATCGAAATAAGTATCTGCGGGAAGGATTGGCTCGATGTAAAGATAAGAAGTTAGAATAAAATAGTAGATGAAATCGTTGAAGACTCCCTAAAAGATGAGTGAAGAAATGAAGATCTTTTGTATTTGTATAATTGTATTTGTATCAATTTCAATTTATATAACACATGTGTAATTTTATCAATTTATACAGTTATACTTCAATTATTTATATTATTTTTTTGTATTTGTATCAATTTATTCCATTTAGTGGATTGTTAATAAAAAAATTATATTTGCATTTTACAACTTGTATCAAATTTGTCCACATTTGAATATTTTTTTAAGATTTTTTGAAAATTTTTAAGTTTTTTTAGATTTTTTTCGAATTTTTTACAATTTTTTTTACAATTTTTTGAAATTAGTCAGAATTTTTTTTTAATAACCCGAGCTGGCCCGGCTCGGCCCATCCCAGCGGGGTGCCCGGTTCTCCCTTATGGGGACCGGGCCGGGCGGACTGGGAGAAGCAGGCGGGCCCGGACCAGTTCCGGCCCGTGCCACAGCGCCCCCTAAAAAGGGGACATGGCCTGCCCGTCCCGTTTTGCACCCCTGCATACACATTTGATAGATATATAATAAATTATCTAAAATATCTGATTGGGCATCAAAATGATAAATCAAGTTCTGGGTATTATTTGTGGTCCAGACTCCACTCACCTTCAATATGTCTCTGTTTCTTCAAAAATGTTTGAACATCCGTCAATTAATAGTTTGCCCAAGTGACGAGGCTTTTCAAGGTATCCAAAGGCCAATAACATATGCTCTCTTTTTTCTGTCTTTTTTATTTGGAAAATGTATTTTCGGCCCCCACGCCAAAAAAAAAAAATCGCCTTGTCAGAACGCCGACGCTTTGTCATGCATCAAAAGCCTCCTAGATATCAAACTTTGTCCACTAAGTTCCTTGCCTTCGTATTTCACAATCACACTGAGAGCAGGCTGGGATTAAATGTTCAAAATATCATTTTAAAGTCGGTCAGAATTTACTGACTCAGGCCATGTGAGACGCATTAAATATATCTGACATGTAAAAAAAATAGAATATTGTTTTTTCCCTCTTAACTTATTGTCTTTTCTTATAAATATAATTTTCTGAATTTATTTTATTACAACAGTGTTCCTGATAAGAATTCTCACTAATTTGAGAATAATAAATATATTAAATTAAAGGGTGAATAATTTTATATAAAACATAAACATACTAAATAAAAAGTTAAACAGTTTATAAAAAAATAGAACTAAAATTGTTCACTTTTATAGTCAGTTTTATAATTAAACTTAATTTGTCCACTTGTAAGTCAACATGTCCACATTATTGTCGATTTTTCATCTATAAGTCAACTTATCCACTTGTTACTAAAATGTCTACCATCATTTAGTTGTTCACTTGTAACTTGAATTGTCCATATTGTTTTCGGTATGTTTACTTCTTATTAAAATTGACCACCTCAATTTATATCTGAAATTGTCTATAGTCGGTTTATTAAAAGTGGACAAATTTAGTTCTATTTTCATATAAAATTGTTCATTTTTTATTTGCTATGTCTACATTTCATATAAAATTGTTCACTTTTAGTTCAGAATATTTAATATTCTCAAATTAGTGAACACACTTGTTGGGAACGCTATTACAATAAAAAAGTTCAGAAAACTAATTTATCAAAAAATGAAAGCCTAATATGTTTACAAGAAGAAAAAACTGAATAGAAAATTTCTTATTTTTATTTTTCTAATTAAATATTACACAAGAAAAAAGTAGAAAATTTCTCGTAAAATAAGCGTATTAATTATATAAGACCAGTAATACAAGAGTTAATGATATTAAACCTAAAATCTTAGGAATATCACATTATTTAAGGCTTTATTTTAAAAAACTTCTATAACACATATGCCGATGGACAAATTCCGGTTACAAATGAATGGTTTCAAAACTTGCACTTTTTTCTTCACTAGATGGACAAATTCATTGCTACATGTGGACAGTCTTAGATGATATCCATCTTTTTTTTGCGCATCAGACACAATTATTGATGCACACATGGCTTATGTCAGTAGGTTCTTACCCATTTAAAAAATGTGTAATACATGGAGCATGAAAATATTATGTATCCCATATCACCTTTTTGTGGGGAGAAGAGTAAAAACACATGAATAACTGGGTCAAAGGGTTTTTTGATACAAGAAAAAGCAACAAGGGGTTTATGGCAATGAGATATTTTCTCCAGGGTGAAAATTAATTTCCCTTTTTTTTACTTTTCAAGAGAAATGACATAATAAGCCATTTTGGGTTCTTGAAATCTTGGGATCTAAAGGCATAGAGCTAGTAATGGATTATTAACTGAGATATTTTTTCACCTCCAATATTATCTCCACTGGGGGGTGGATCCCAGTAGTGTCCACCCAATTTTCGAGAAAGTTTGAAAGTTTATATTGAATTATAACATTTTTATGTAATACTCTTTGGATTCTAGCTCTAGTGGTTTGGTTGTGTAATTTAATTTAGGAAAGTCTAAAGTTAAGGTCTTAGTATCATCATTTGTTTCCCTTATTTTCTTAATAAAACTATTTTTTATTCACGAACTAAATTTCAAAGAGTTATCATAGATTTTATTAAATCTAATTTCACTAACTAACTTTTAGAGGTTTAATCAAATTTAATTGGATCCTGTACTGAAAAAATTTCTTGCGTCTGCCGCTGATATTCAGCGTTTAATATTATAATACAAATTCTTGTGACATCGGATTATGATTAATTGTGTGTCATGCGACTCCTGCGTGTCTCACAGCCCCACTCCTCAAAATCACTCAAGCAAAAACATTTAAAGAAAAACTTCTAATTGTAAAAAAGGAGTCCGAGAGCCTACACCTCACTCTTTTCCTTTAAAAAACTGTGAAACTATCAGGTTGCTTTTAAATTGTAAGAATCACTAAGGTTTAATAGAAAAAGAGAAGTTGTAAAAAACTATAGAACTGTCATTAAAATTGCTTATTTATTTTGCTTATTCGAATATTTGAAGTGTCTCATGAATACGAAATAATAAAAAAAATAATAAAGAAAGAAAGAAAGAAAGAATATGATCACTGATATGTACACTGTGATTCCTGAGCTCGTGAGTCACACAATTCCAGAACAAAATTTTAATATTCTCTCTTCGAGGTATTTGATTAGTTTGGAAACAGAATCTCCTTTCCACATGAATAATTTTTTTAATGAAAAGAATAGATACAAGCAGACAGACAGCATGTACATTAAAAATTAATTAACAAGTGTAATCAGTTAACATGAAGTCCCTAATCATTGAAAGCATCTACTTCAACTTATTTTTGTACTTAATCCAGACATTGGATTGAAATATTATAAGCAAAATATGTTTTCTTTTTCATGAAGAAGTTAAACAAGGAGTCTTCTTTTTGGTTTTGGTTTCTGTCAACAGCATTATTTAAGTAATCAGTTAAATTAACATTGATATCAAAAAGAAGCAATCTATTGTTATAATATTTAAAGGCAGTTTGCTACGAAATATATTAGACAAATATAATTTGTTTCGGGGATCTTTCTTAATCTGTGCTTGAAAGGCACCGGCCCCAAATTCGACTATGGACCTGAAGGTTGAGGTTGCTGGGCTGGATCAATGGGCCGAATCTGAAAGAGCCCAAACTGTAAATGTTCGGATTTTTTTTCTCTTTTTTTTCTTTCCCTTTTCTTCCTTTTTGTTTTTTGGGAAGTAGTGGAGGAAAATTTTGCCTTTTTTATCTGGGTACCATTCAACTAGAACTAAGATTTAGTAACAAATGATAAAAAAAAAAAAAAAGAACTGAAACTAATTATAAAGCTTTCGCCAGTAATTAAGAATATACTGTTAGATTTAATACTAATAAAACGGGATCAATTGCCTTTATGCATAGATATCAATATCATGTATAATAGATCTTGAGATGGGGTTTTAGATAACATACCTCTTCGAAAGAAGATGAACTGTATCCGGATCTTAATCACCGCTGTAGAGAACGAGATGAGAGTCTTGTACTCTTCGAAGGATGATGAAATGTACTCGGATCTTGAACACCGCTATAGAGAACGAATTAGAGAGTCTTCTCTTTGTTTAACCTAGTCTCTTATGGGTAGAGATCAATGCATAAGTACAGAGAGAGACTTTCTTTCTATATATAATTCTTTGATTAATGGCCTGTTGGCCCAAGGTTACAATCACCCTTGTTTAGTGTATTTTGATGATTACAAAACATATTAGTTATTTGTACTAATAACAATTGTTGTTTAAGTGTGTTTCAGGTTTATCATCACACTAGAAGTACTCTCACTCAAATACAAGGTTTTTGGACTCAAGACAATTCAATTTGGGCTCAAGTTGCAAATATTGAAGATCAAGTGAAGATAGCCCACCTTGAAGAATAGCCTTGAAGTCTTTTAGCAAGTTTGTAAGTTTAGAATGTTAAAGTTTGAATATAGGAAATTTGGCTCTAGGATTTGCACACACACTTGTTTCATGTATTTCCTATGTTTTGAAAAACTTGTTTAAAAAACATGTACCAAAGCTTTAGTTTATGCCTTAGTTTATATATACATGTACCAAAGCTTTATATCTTGAAAAACTTGTTTAAAACATGTATATAAACTATTTTCTGCATAATACTTAGCTATAGGTATTTTCAAAATGTTTTCACAAAAATTCCCTCTTCAAAACAGCCCAGTTTTCAGCCTCTGGCAACATCGGTCGACCGGCCCGGTCGACCGGCGTTGTGCCTGGACATGCACTGTTTGTGCATGTCCGTCGGTCGACCGGACCGGTCGACCGACAGAGAGCCTTCTGCTCTCGGGAAATTTCGGTCGACCGGACCGGTCGACCGGAAGAAGGAAACTGTGTTTCCTCCTTTTTGGTCGGTCGACCGGACCGGTCGACCGGGAGCCAACGGCTATATCCAGCTAGGCTGGCGGTCGACCGGACCGGTCGACCGCCAAGCCTGCAACTCAGCAACGGCTCTTTCCTCTTTGGGATTTTCTGAAAAACTGTTTCTTTTTCTGTTTTAGCAGATTTTTGGAGAGTGGTTGGGGAGCTTTTGCAGGTTGAATTAGGTGAAAAGAAATTGTTTTTAATCTATTTTCTAACCCTATAAATAGAGGAGAAGTCTCTCTTCCTCATAACTTAGAAAAATCCTCAAGTTTTGTTGTTTTCAAAAGAGAAAAGAAAAATTGTTTTAAGCCTTCAATTCCTACTCTTTCAAGATTGTTTTTCAGTTGTGTTTGATTCTCTATATCACTCTACAACTGAAGTTTTCTCACCACACTTCATAGAGCCAAAAATTCTATACTCATTCTATAGTGAAGTTGTAATTGAAGTGAGAGTGTTTGTAAAAGAAATTGAGAAAAGTGTAGTGATCAAGTTGTGATCACTTTGTTCTTGTAGTTCCTTCTTGTGGAGCAACCTCTTCGGTAGAGGTCCTTTGTACTCGGTGGAGCTCGGTGCTCGGTCTTCGGTAGACCCAATTGTAAAGGCATCCTCGGTGGATAGTGGAAACCCTTCACGGAGGTGAAGGCGGGGACTAGAGCAAGTGTGCTCGAACCTCGAAACAAATCATCTTGTTTGCGATTGCCTTTGCGTTCTTCTTGCTTTTAATTTCTATTGCTTTATATTGCCTTGAATTAATTGCTTGAGAACTAACCCTCTACTTGTGGAATCTTGTGTTGTTTACCTTACTTGCTATACTTATTGTTTTACATTGTGAGCATTTCATCTTCATCATCATACTTGGCATTGATCGATCACACCTCAATACAACACGGTTGCATTACGCACCTCTAACCCATTTAAGGGGAATTGGGAGGAAGGAGTTCAGAACCTCGCAAGGGGTATTCGGCTCTTAGTCGTGTTTTGAGAGATCGTTGCATCACTCATTTAATTAAAGTTTAAAAAGATCACTAGATTAGCATTCACACCTATTCACCCCCCCTCTAGGTGTTTTTCAATTGGTATCAGAGCTTGGACTCTAGGATTTGGTTTAACAACCTTAGAGAAGATCCTAATTTGCTAATCATTTCATTCATATTCATATAGTAAAAATGGCCGATGGAATTAAGACCCCTCCTAAGTTTGATGGACTTAACTTTCCCATATGGAAAGTTAAGATGACCGTGTTTTTGCAATCTCTAGGTAGCCGAGTTGCAAAGGCCGTGACTAAGTCCTTTAGTGTACCCCCCGGTGACGAATCCACTTGGTCCGAAATAGAGACTAAGGAATTCGATGCCAATGCCAAAGCTCACTATGCGCTTCTACAAGCCCTAAATGATGATGACATAGCTAGGGTTATACATTGCAAATCCGCATTTGAGATTTGGTCACACTTGATAGTCACTCATGAGGGGACCTCACAAGTTAAGAAGGCTAAGATTGACCTTCTTCGGTCTCAATATGAAACATTTAGCATGCAAGACAATGAAACCATAGATGATATGGTTACAAGGTTTACCAAGATTACTAATGGACTCTCTTCTTTAGGTGAAGATATCAACAATGATCAAAGAGTAAGGAAGATCATCCGGGCTCTTCCTCCTTCATGGGAAGTTAAAGCAACAACCTTGAAGGAACTGAACGACAATGAAGAGATGGAGCTTATAGGTCTCATTGGGAACCTCAAAACCCATGAGATGGAAAGGAAAGCAAGAGAGGACATGGCTCCTACCAAGAAGAAGACTATTGCCTTCAAGTGTCAATCATCACACTCCGACGAAGATGATGAAGAAGAAGATGACGAAGAGCTCTCACTTCTAGTCAAAAATGTTCGGAGGATGTACAACAAGGCAAAGTTTCAAGGTAGAAGGAGATGGCAAGGAGGCAAAGAAGAAAGGAAGATTGTGTGCTTCAATTGCCAAAAACCGGGACACATAGTTGCGGAGTGTCCGGACAAAGCAAAGCCCTCCACATCAAAGAAGCCATACAAGAAGAAGGCTATGAAGGCAACTTGGGATTCGGAGACCGAATCCGAGGAAGAAATAGACACCGCCAACATGTGCTTCATGGCTAATGAAGGCACTAGCAAGGTAACCTCTTCCCCTTCTCATAATGATGAACTTTCTATGGATGAGTTAGAAGAAGCTTTTGTTGAGTTGTCACAAAACTATGATTTCTTAAAGAAGAAGTATTTAAAAATGAAAAAGGAAAATGAATCTTTAAGTCATCAAGTTTTTACTCTTACAAAAGAAAAGGATAATTTAGTTTCCACCTTGACCACTACTAAAAATGATTTTGAAAAATATAAGACTTCTTGCAAGGGTAAGGCCCCACTAATTGACTCAAATGAAGTTTTCATGCTTAGGGAAAGATTAGACTCATTAAGTGTTGTTTTGAAAAATTGTGAATTTGATAAGAAAAGGATTGAGGCTATGTTTCCTAAGAAACAAGCCCCAAAGAAAAATGCTCATGCTCATGTTCATGTTCATGCTACACAACCTAAACAACATGGCAAACCCCAAAAGCATGCTCACACTACTACACATACACATCATGCATTCATGTATAGAAAAGTGTACTCATGTTCACATTGTGGGCGGAAGGGACACTTAGCAAATTTTTGTTATGATAGACTAAGTGCATCACATCATAATGTTTGGGTTCGTAACACTAACTTTCAAGGACCCAAGAAAGTTTGGGTACCAAAGTCAACAATTATTTTAAATGATGTAGGTACTTTCCAAAGCCCAACGACGTAGAGGTTTGTGGTATCTTGATAGCGGTTGCTCAAGGCACATGACTTGGGACATCAACAACTTTGCAACCCTATCAAGATATCATGAAGGTGGCACCGTCACCTTCGGAGATGACGCCAAGGGTAAAATCATCGGTATTGGTAATGTAAAACTTGGCACCTCTCCTTTAATTGAAAATGTGGTTTTAGTTGATGGCCTCAAGCATAATCTCTTGAGTGTTAGTCAACTTTGTGATAAAGGTTTTGATGTAGTTTTTGACAATGTTGCTTGTAAAGTAATTGATAGAACTTCCAATGTTTGTGTATTTTCGGGTTTTCGTGAAAGCAATGTTTATATGATTGATATGTTAAATATGTCTTGTAATATTACTTGTTTAAAAGCCCTCGATGATGACTCTTGGTTGTAGCATAGGAGATTAGGGCATATTTCTTTTGATCATATTTCTAGATTAAATTCAAAGGAAATGGTGAAAGGTATTCCTTCATTGAATTTTGAAAAGGACCGAGTTTGTGACTCATGTCAATTTGGGAAACAAACTAAGTCTTCTTTCAAGTCAATTAAGGATATCATGACATCACGTCCTTTGGAATTAATCCATATGGATCTATTTGGCCCAACACAAACCAAAAGTCTAAGTGGGAATAGATTTGCTTATGTTTTGGTTGATGATTTTTCAAGATTTACATGGGTTTTCTTTCTTGAACATAAAAACCAAGAATTTTCGTATTTCCAAACTTTTAAGAAAAGAGTAGAAAAAGAAAAAGATTCTTTGATTTTGAGAATAAGAAGTGATAGAGGAGGTGAATTCATTAACCAACCCTTTACCACTTTTTGTGATGAACATGGAATAAAGCATGAACTTTCTTGTCCTAGAACTCCACAACAAAATGGAGTAGTTGAACGGAAAAATAGAACATTACAAGAGATGGCTAGGACAATGCTAAGTGAATACGGTCTACCACATTATTTGTGGGCCGAGGCCGTTAATACATCATGCTACATATCAAATCGTGTTTTCTTGTGTAAAAATACTACTAAGACTTCTTTTGAAATGTATTTTTCTAGAAAACCTAATGTTTCCTATTTTAAAGTTTTTGGTTGCAAATGCTTTGTTTTAAACACAAAAGATAATTTAGGAAAGTTTGATGCTAGATCTTATGAGCCTATTTTTGTAGGTTACTCAAACACTAGTAAGGCTTATAGAGTTTTCATTAGATCATCTTTGACTATTGAAGAGTCTATTCATGTTAAGTTTGAGGAATCTAACAAGTTTGTTAAGAATGTTGTAGAAATAGATGCCTTGCATGAAGGCTTGGAGAAAGTCACCTTGGAGGATGCTTCTACCATGGGAGACAAGCCAAAGGATGATGATGGAAGTGAAGCCAAAGTGGAAGAGGCCCAAGGAAATGAACATCAAACAAATGAGGTGGAGCCTACTCAACCACTACCTAAGGATTGGAGATTCAACCCTCATCATCCCAAGGACCTCGTCATAGGTGAAGTATCAAAAGGGGTAACTACTCGTTCTAAAATTCAAGATTTTTGTGGCCACTTTGCATTTATTTCACACATTGAACCCAAAAATGTCCTCGAGGCCGAGGCCGATTCATATTGGTTGCTAGCTATGCAAGAAGAGCTCAATCAATTTGAGCGCAACCAAGTATGGCACCTTGTTCCTAGGCCCCACGATAGACCAACAATTGGTACTAAGTGGATCTTTAAGAACAAGTTGGATGAATCGGGTAATGTAGTTAGAAACAAGGCTAGGTTAGTTGCCCAAGGTTACACTCAAATCGAAGGGATCGATTTTGAAGAAACCTTTGCACCCGTAGCACGGCTTGAAGCCATACGGATGACACTAGCATTTGCCTCATATAAAGATTTCAAATTATTTCAAATGGATGTTAAAAGTGCTTTTCTAAATGGTTTTATTGAAGAGGAAGTGTATGTTGAACAACCCCCCGGGTTTGTTGATCCTACACATCCGGATTTTGTTTTTAAATTGGACAAAGCTCTTTATGGTTTAAAACAAGCCCCTAGGGCTTGGTATGAAAGATTGTCTTCATTTTTGATTTCCAATGGTTTTAAGAAAGGTAAAATTGACACAACATTGTTTACAAAACATGTAGAAAAAGATATTCTTATTGTGCAAATTTATGTAGATGATATTATTTTTGGTTCTACTAATGAATCTCTTTGCAAAGCTTTTGAGTCATGCATGAAGGATGAATTTGAAATGTCTATGATGGGAGAACTCAACTATTTCCTTGGACTCCAAATCAAGCAAAGGAAGGATGGGATCTTCATCAATCAAGCCAAGTACACAAAGGAACTAATCAAAAGATTCGGGCTTGAAGGATCAAAAGTAAGCAAAACTCCCATGGCAACAACTACCAAGCTTGACAAGGATGAACAAGGTAAAAGTGTAGACATTAAACTTTATAGAAGCATGATTGGTAGTTTGCTTTATTTGACGGCTAGTAGGCCGGATATCATGTTTTCCGTTTGTTTATGTGCACGTTTTCAATCATGTCCTAAGGAATCACACTTAATAGCGGTAAAACGCATAATTAGGTATCTTAAGGGCACAATTGAATTGGGTTTGTGGTATCCTAAAACCGGATTATTTGAAATGAAGAGTTTTTCGGATGCCGACTATGCGGGTTGTAGGGTAGATAGGAAGAGCACAAGTGGAACATGTCAATTCTTAGGTAATTGTCTTGTATCTTGGTCTTCCAAAAAGCAAAATTCGGTAGCCCTATCAACCGCCGAGGCGGAGTATGTTGCGGCCGGAGCTTGTTGTGCACAAGTTCTTTGGATGAAACATACTCTCCTTGACTATGATTTACATTTTGATCATGTTAAGATTTTTTGTGATAATACTAGTACAATTCACATGACCAAAAATGCTAATCAACATAGTAAAACCAAGGACATTGATATTAGGTATCATTTTCTTAGAGATCACTTTGAAAAAGGTGATATTGATATTGACTATGTTTCTACCGATTTTCAACTTGCCGATATTTTCACTAAACCTTTAGATTATGCAAGATTTTCCTTTATTTGTGGTGAGTTGAATGTATGTATGATTGATTCTTAAAATATTTTTGTTTTGATATGTTTGTGTTTTGATATGTTTTAACCCTTTTTGATGTATGACAAAAAGGGGGAGAAAAATATATAAGTTTGGAGAAAAAAAAAGAATATAAGTTGATTAAAATTGTTGGGAGAAAAATATACTAGTTTGAATATACTTAGATTTTTGAAAATAATAAATTTGTTCATTATTTGGTTTTCCTTGACAAAATTTATGGTGATGACTTTTTCAAATGCTTTATGTATGATTTCATAGTTTTTCATATTCATGATAGATACATAGCATTGTTTGAGGGGGAGCTTTCCAAGCTTCTTCCTCTCTTTATTTGTTTAATAACTATATGTTTTGTCATCATCAAAAAGGGGGAGATTGTTGGCCCAAGGTTACAATCACCCTTGTTTAGTGTATTTTGATGATTACAAAACATATTAGTTATTTGTACTAATAACAATTGTTGTTTAAGTGTGTTTCAGGTTTATCATCACACTAGAAGTACTCTCACTCAAATACAAGGTTTTTGGACTCAAGACAATTCAATTTGGGCTCAAGTTGCAAATATTGAAGATCAAGTGAAGATAGCCCACCTTGAAGAATAGCCTTGAAGTCTTTTAGCAAGTTTGTAAGTTTAGAATGTTAAAGTTTGAATATAGGAAATTTGGCTCTAGGATTTGCACACACACTTGTTTCATGTATTTCCTATGTTTTGAAAAACTTGTTTAAAAAACATGTACCAAAGCTTTAGTTTATGCCGTAGTTTATATATACATGTACCAAAGCTTTATATCTTGAAAAACTTGTTTAAAACATGTATATAAACTATTTTCTGCATAATACTTAGCTATAGGTATTTTCAAAATGTTTTCACAAAAATTCCCTCTTCAAAACAGCCCAGTTTTCAGCCTCAGGCAACATCGGTCGACCGGCCCGGTCGACCGGCGTTGTGCCTGGACATGCACTGTTTGTGCATGTCCGTCGGTCGACCGGACCGGTCGACCGACAGAGAGCCTTCTGCTCTCGGGAAATTTCGGTCGACCGGACCGGTCGACCGGAAGAAGGAAACTGTGTTTCCTCCTTTTTGGTCGGTCGACCGGACCGGTCGACCGGGAGCCAACGGCTATATCCAGCTAGGCTGGCGGTCGACCGGACCGGTCGACCGCCAAGCCTGCAACTCAGCAACGGCTCTTTCCTCTTTGGGATTTTCTGAAAAACTGTTTCTTTTTCTGTTTTAGCAGATTTTTGGAGAGTGGTTGGGGAGCTTTTGCAGGTTGAATTAGGTGAAAAGAAATTGTTTTTAATCTATTTTCTAACCCTATAAATAGAGGAGAAGTCTCTCTTCCTCATAACTTAGAAAAATCCTCAAGTTTTGTTGTTTTCAAAAGAGAAAAGAAAAATTGTTTTAAGCCTTCAATTCTTACTCTTTCAAGATTGTTTTTCAGTTGTGTTTGATTCTCTATATCACTCTACAACTGAAGTTTTCTCACCACACTTCATAGAGCCAAAAATTCTATACTCATTCTATAGTGAAGTTGTAATTGAAGTGAGAGTGTTTGTAAAAGAAATTGAGAAAAGTGTAGTGATCAAGTTGTGATCACTTTGTTCTTGTAATTCCTTCTTGTGGAGCAACCTCTTCGGTAGAGGTCCTTTGTACTCGGTGGAGCTCGGTGCTCGGTCTTCGGTAGACCCAATTGTAAAGGCATCCTCGGTGGATAGTGGAAACCCTTCACGGAGGTGAAGGCGGGGACTAGAGCAAGTGTGCTCGAACCTCGAAACAAATCATCTTGTTTGCGATTGCCTTTGCGTTCTTCTTTCTTTTAATTTCTATTGCTTTATATTGCCTTGAATTAATTGCTTGAGAACTAACCCTCTACTTGTGGAATCTTGTGTTGTTTACCTTACTTGCTATACTTGTTGTTTTACATTGTGAGCATTTCATCTTCATCATCATACTTGGCATTGATCGATCACACCTCAATACAATACGGTTGCATTACGCACCTCTAACCCATTTAAGGGGAATTGGGAGGAAGGAGTTCAGAACCTCGCAAGGGGTATTCGGCTCTTAGTCGTGTTTGAGAGATCGTTGCATCACTCATTTAATTAAAGTTTAAAAAGATCACTAGATTAGCATTCACACCTATTCACCCCCCCTCTAGGTGTTTTTCATGGCCTTCCCACAATACCCCTAACCCTAATAAGAGAGTAGTATTAGGTCCCACGAACTTTATAATTTAGTACACCTATTAGACACACCTAATTTGTTGATTAATACAAGCTGCACATGTGTCATGATATGAGATAGAAAATAGGATATGCATAAAATCAAGAAATATCTTATGATCTCCCACTCGAGACATACCCGACTGAAATTTTGAAAAAAAATATTTATTTTGAAAATTTTTAATATCTCATATCACAATTTTATGTTAAAAGTTGATGACCATCCTTTGATTTTGAAAAAAAACCACAAGGTAAATTTATCGTTAGTCAAAATGCACTCAAACTGCTGACACTCTATGACTGAGACGATGACTAGCACAGTTCACGGACAAATTCCAGTCAAGTTTTATACTTTTGTCTAATTTGTACCGTGGACTTTCGGACTAATGACCCTAAAAACTTTCGAGAGAATACTTTATGGTGGAATTTAGTACATATATGACAAATGTACATGTAGTGCGTATAATACATTTTCATAAGTGTCTTGCAACGTGTGCTTACCGGACACACATCTTCTCAATACTTAAATGACCGTCATGCGAATACCATCACTCATATTGGGATGAAGGTTTTAGGCCGTGGAGCCTACTCACGTCCAGCCCAAGCGATCCTGAGAATCCTTAATGTCTTCTCTATAGACACTGTATACTTTAATCTGTGCAATTGCATGACTATAAATTTAACATTGTAATGCACATTTAATAATATCAGCTGAAATAAAATATCATATAATAATTGTATGCCATCATAATAACTGTCTGAGAAAAATCTCATAAAACTGGAATATAGAATATACTAAGAACACAAATGGCCGTACTGAAAAATTGGCATAAAAACTTTCACTCAAAAGGACAATTACATATATACTCTCACTCAGAAAAACAATAATCAAAATGACTCTAGTACCCCCATGCCTGCACGATCTCCTTGAGAGGTGGTAACTGAGAGTCCTTTGGTGAGTGAATCTGCAATATTCTCCAGTGTAGACTTTGCACTATGTCAATAAGCTTCCTTTTACAATTGGATGCTTTCCCTAAGGTTAACCCTTTTTCAATTGGGTTAAATTCTCTTTGCAGTTCAATTAGTTTACTTTTCTGTTAAATTCAATTAAGAAATTGGCGCATCAGATTGACAAAGGAAACTAAAGCTAAATAGTCATACACCTAAACGAAAAATCATTTATAATCCAATTTAACTCATTTGTGGTGCCAACCTAAAGTTAGGGTGCATGAATGAAACCATTTAATGAGCAATGCATAATTTCACTCAGCTATCCGGTTACAAGATCAAAATATTACCATGTTATATTAATAACTTAATCACATATATGAGTCAAAAGTTACCCAATCAATCAATACACATTCCAACACTCTAGAAGGTACCTCCTCTGCTAAGCTAAAGGGCTCTTGTAAGATCAAAATGCAGTGATAGATCCAAGAACAATATCACTCTATATTAAAACCGAAGATAATTGAAATTCGGGTATGGTGTTCTTGAATAACAATTTCTTAATCTTTCAAAATACTATAAAAAGGTTCAGAGTCTTAACCGTCATGATCGACTAGCCATAATATGCTCTCTCGATCAGACCTTACAACTTTCATCTTCTAGTTTAATTGCCGCTCAATTCCTAATTGAAAAGTCTTGAAAACTTCTAAAGAATTAAATTTCTGGTAGATGAAAAAGATATAGATACAACGAGAGAAATCATATTGAATTTAATGAAATATCTATGTTCTCTCCGAGAAGGAATGGGAAAAGGTCCATAAATATCAGTATGAATAAGTTGAAGTAGATTTGCACTCTTTACTGACTCAAATTTTCTTAATTTGGTTAGTTTCCTCAAATACAACCAAACCAGGTGGAGAAATCAAATAAAATCTAGAGAGTCGAGAACACAGATCTTCAAAAGATAATATAATTTATCTTTGAAAATATGCCCAAAATGTTTATGCCATAACCTAAAGAACTACAAGAAAATTTTAGAGTGTTTTGCAGAAGTTAGCAAAACATTATGAGAAGGACTGACAACTAATAAAAAATTGTTATATGATGCATCCAACGTCATTTAGAATAAATCATCAACCAGCGAGCTAGAACAAACAAAATTATCATAGAGATTGATAATGAAACTAGATTTATTCAAATTAACACCACAACCAGAACGGTTAACGTGACAACATATCCAAAAGAAAGCAGTCTAGAAAAAAAAATCAAATTACGCCTCTGATTAGTATACAATTATGTATTTTTATATCACATTCCCTATCGATTTAAAAATAAAATAACGCTTCTCACCCATGTTTTGGTCTATTTTACAGATAATCAAGAGTTTAGGGGTAAAGAAGTAATAAGAACTTAATTTAACCCAATTTCGGGTAATTAAATCTCATTTCTTGGAGGCCAAGCAAGAAGCTTCTAGAATATGCATTGGATTCAGAAATTCTGAGCGAATATGATGAAAATTCAAATCCAAATACCCAAATTCGAGACCACATAGGAGCGCTCGAGATGAGACGAACCTGTGGACGAAAACCAGGGACCTAAGTCCCTGATATGGCCGTGAAAATGCGGCTAAGGCCGCGTTTCCACGGTCATCTTTGCGAGTCACACGTTGATTTTTGACACGTGGCCTCTTCTCATTTTCTAAATAATTTCTTTGCCTACATAAAGCCTTGTAGAGACCTGAAACGCATGCAGATCAGTGAGTAGGCTAGGTTTCTTTCTTTTAGTTGTAGAGTAGGATTTTCTTCTTCTTTTATTTTGTATTTTCATTCTCTTTTTAGATTCATGTATTAGGGCTGAGATGACTCAGAGAGATATAGTGAGATATTGATTTAATAGAGAGTGACAATTTATGTACAGGTGTCTCCTTTCTTCTCCATTGTATTCTCCATCTTTCACATGATGCTTAGCTAGTTTTTCTTCTTATGTCAATCTAACTACTAACTATTAACTAGCTAACTACTTACTTGATACTCCACATGAATCTAATACAATCTACAAGGCCTTACTCTTGTAAAAGCCATTGATGGCTTATGATGATGGATTCTAACATTCTAATATTCTAACACCTAACCCACTAATAAGCTAACTTGCAATGTCTTCTTTATTTCATGCTCACCTCTACTTGATTTTGATGATTCAATAGTAACTTGCAACTTGTTGTGTGGAATGGATGTATTTGAATGTTGATGAACAATATTATGTGTCATGCTTTGTAATGTCTTTTGAAGCCAATGATTAGTGATGGCCAAGGATCCATGTGAGACAACTATCACTAAGAGGTTAGCACGGTTAGTGGAGCAATTAATAATTAGTAGCCATGAGTTTTCTTTTATCGTTTTCCTTCTTTTCTTTTCTTTGTTTTAAAAATTATTTTCAAAATCTTTTTATCATTTTCTTATCAATGTTTTCACCATCTTCTTAGTTCCTCCTTGTTTTCATCTTCTTCACCGTTGTTTTCATTCTTTTCACCACAAAGTTCATCTTCTTTTTCATTTTGTTTTCCAAATCACTTTCTTATTTCATTTCTATTTCTTGTTTTGTTTTACCAATCCCACAATCACTCCTCTTTTGTTTTCACATTGTCGTTTTCATCGCCTTCTAACTTATCACTTCTGCATTTCTTTTTTTTTTTATCTTTTCTCATTCTTTAACAAAGAAGAGCCTATTAATATAACACGTGAATAAGAACTGTTAATACTTATATCGCTTCCTGTCCCTGTGGACTCGACCCGTTAATCTAATGCTATAACGGAAGTATTGAGAGAACATTAGCATATACATAATTATACTGATTTCAAAATGCACGTTTTCAAGTGCTAGTTTCGTCCGAACAAAAAATGGCGCCGTTGTCAGGGACAGGAATGGTTTTGTTTTCACTTTTTTGATAATATTTTCTTCTCTGTTGTGGCATGCAGGGCAATTTTGACATAACCTTTGCTTTGCAGAGTCTACGCTTACTTGCTTCTTCCAGCTCTAGAAAGCAGGGAGCTTGCTTCTAAAACTATGCCGCGAAAATCCAAGAAAAGCCGCGAACACGCGGCAATTTTGGGGCAATTGTTCTTTATCTTTTGCAGGAATTTGCAAGTTGCATATATTGTTGTATTTTGCTGCTATAATTCTGTTTTGATTGTCTACACACTGTAATAAATTAAAGAACTAAAATCGGCAATTGAACGCTTTTAAAACGGTTTAGACATTTGCATTTAGACACGCGTCAAATTTCATTCCAATATACTGTATTTTGTTCTGTTGTTTATGATCTGGACTGATGTGTACATATGACATTGCATATATCATAGGACAAATATGTGAATGATTTACTCGCTTTGTGTGTTATTCTTATCTATATCGCACACTTGTATGAATTGGATTTAAGGGCATAACCTAATACAAGATAAGGTGAGAATTTCATCACCCTTTCTTAGCCCGAAAATCTCCTCCCCACTCACACAACCCAAGCCCTAATCTAAAAATTGATAGAAGTTGGTCCCTAGGGACATCTCGAACTTGTTAAGAGATTGATCGAGGGTGAAACTTGTTTGAATCATACTCTTGTAAAATCGGTGTCTAAGATTAAGGATTAAGGTTGCACCTCGAAGATACCGTGGTTTAGATAATTAAGACCCGTTGCTTACGCACGTATATCTCCCACCGTATTTTGTCCCTACCTGGTCGATTAGCTTGTGGTCGGATTCATACAACAACCTCCTCCGAGTAATCGACGAGTTAGGAGTCGTTTAGGTCAGGTCAACCATAGTATAGGCTTAGTTTTGATTTTTTTCTTTCTTTTTGTTGTTTGTTTGCTTTTTCTTTTTTGTTTGTGATTGTTTGTGAAACAGAATTCAACAACAACAATTTTTTACAATCCTAGTATGAGTCCATACTTCACATTAACCTCATTGTTGAATAGCTCCAACCCAGGTTTGAAAAATATAAACCAACCAAATAATCTGGATTGGATGTATTCGACTCAATATAACCCATACTGCTTATCTGATGACCAATATTTCAAAAATAATTTCAACTCGTCACAGAGTCAATGGGGATTCGCCTCTCCCGAGTCAAATTTTCAACCACCTTATCCACAATTTTCACAAATTTTAAATATTCATTTCCTAATTTTGCTTCATATACTCCTTTTTCAGAACCACTCATAGAAAAAAAATCCGAGTTAGAAAAAAGTATAGAAGCTGTATAAGCCATGCATGAGTCCCAACAAAAGAAGCTCAATTCACCAATTCCACAATATTTTCAAGATCATACTCAGTTCCACCTATTCAACATGAACAACTATCTACCCGAGAAATGAGTATGGAATGCTTGCGTGAGTCTAAGCGACAATCTCAAAATATGTTGGACTCACAGGGCCTGTTTGTTTCGTTGCAAAACGTCGCAAGTCGTAAGTTGTAAAATGATAATGGAAAAAGTGAACTGTAGCAGAGAAAATATATTGTGTTTTACGGTGTTTGGTTGATAAAGTGAAGTGTAAATGAAAAAGTATATTGTGTTTTACGGTGTTTGGTTGATAAAGTGAAAGTGTAAATGGTAAAGTATATTGTGTTTTACGGTGTTTGGTTGGTAATGTAAAGTGTAAGTGGAAAAGTTGACCACAAAATTAACTGTAGCAGTGATTTAAATATTATAAATACTATTAAATTAAATCTACTATTGCAAATTAAATTATATTAATAAATTTGAGATAAAAAATTAATAATCTTAATATTTATTTATAACAATAATATTAATAAAAATTAGTATAAATAGTAAAATATTACTAAAATATTAACTAAATAAATAATATAAAATTTTAAGAAAATCTAAAGAACATTAATAAAATTTTAAGAATACTAATAAAATATAAATATTAAAAAATGTTACAAAAATAATAAAATATAGTTATAATATTATAATATTAAAAATACTTAAAAATTATTATAATATAAATTTTATTATAATATTAAAAAATCTTACAAAAATAATAAAATATAGTTATAATATTATAATATTAAAAATACTTGAAAATTATTATAATATAAATTTAATATAATATTATTGTAATATTATAGAAATATAAAATTAACAAAGTAAAATATAATTATAATTTAATAATAAATTATCATTATAGTATTATTATACTGAATTATTATTACAATATTAACATAATAAATATTAATATAATAATAAAATATATTATGATATTATTAAAGTAATTTTTTATATTAAAAAATAAATAATTAAATATATAATAATTATATATTAAAGTATAATATTGTTATATTAATAAAATATTAACTCTAAATAAAATAATAAAAAATGGAATAAGTGTTAATAAAAATAATAAAGTATTAAGTAAAATATTAAATAAAAATATTAAATTAAAATAGTAAAATATTAAAATTAAAACAATATTAAAACAATAAAAAAATTAAAGATTAAAAATATAAAATAATTAAATAAGAAATTGAGCACTATTTAAAATTTTAAATATTTAATAATATTAAATTATATATTGATTATCAAGTAATTGTTTTGAACTATAAGTGTAATGCAAGTGAGAGTTACATGACCACAAAATTAACTGTAGCAACTGCAAGTGGAAAAATATGAGTGTAAAAATGATATTTACATGACCACAAATTTAACTGTAGCAACTGCAAATGGAAAAAGAAGAGTTGCATTTTGCAACTTGTTTTTCAGCGAAACAAACAACGGAAAATGGAAAAGAAGTTTTATGACTTGCGTTTTGCGGCGAAACAAACACGCCCACAGTCTTCACAAATTTTTCAAAATCAAGATTCCTATACTCCCTTTCTAGAACATCCACTTGAAGAAAAATCATATCTAGAAAAGAGTGTAGAAATCTTGCAGGAGTCGAGCTACAATTTCAAAAATCTCCTACTTAGTCTATCGATAGGTTGGAAACACAATTGAGTCAATTGGTTAATATTTATAGGAATGAGGAAACTCTTTCTTATTAATCTTTGACTAATACAGATATCTCTAACTCTATTGATTTGACCCAAGACTCTTGTTATTTTGAAAACCAAGATTCAATATCAGCACACCCATTTGAACTTGACCAAACTATGAATTTTGAAAATCCAATTGACATTTTGGCAAGTTATCTTTTTTCTGAGATTGAACTTGACAATAAATATGATCCTGAATCTCAACTTGGTAATTCAATTCCATTTCTTGATTCAATATTGACTCCAATATCTTTGCTTCATTTTAATCCTTTTCCCAAGTCAATATTAGTGTTGGCCCAAAGGCCCATCACTCTAGTTTAATGATGATTAACTCATGTAGTTATAGTACTAATGATCTTGTGTTTAATTAGTCTCAAATTTGTGATCAAGATCTTAGTAGGTGTAGCTTCAACAAAGGATTTAAAGTCAAGTTTTAGAGCTAACACGTTTTGATTCAAGAGCCTATGCATCAAGACCACATCAAGTACTCAAGAGGAGTTTAGCTCTTTGGATCAAGTTTGGACCAAGTCAAGAAGATGTGAGACTTCAAGTAAAGACCTTCAAGATCAAGACTTGAGTCTAGATTTGTTTTGTTATGATTTTGATTTTAGATAAAATGTAAAGGATAGAATAGTTGGTGGATTGCTCAAGTATACCATATATACACACACTCTTGATTTAGATGAGTTTTCATAAAAGAATTTTCATTTTGGCAAAATATCGGTTTGGTTTTTGGAGTTTGTTATATACATGTGTTTTTAACCAAAACCGTTTTAGTGCTTATTGTCAAAAACATAGATATTTCATCATGTATATGTAGTGGATCATTTTCATACACTCTATACTTTAAAAGTGTTTAAAATATCTTGTTTTTGTATTTGGAGAAGTTTTGAAAAAATCTATTTGGAAAAATACGGTTTTTGTTTTATGCTAAAATTTCTAAGTTACAAAAATAGTTTAAAATGTTTGTAACATGTCTTGATTTTACTTAAACATGTTTGTATATCAAAATATATTATTGAACCTATTTTTGTAGATTTTTCATGAATTTATGGGATTTTATTTAAGCTAAAAAGATAACTTTTAAATCCCTTAAAGAGAATTGTCCTGGCTTCTGCCGGTCGACCGAGCTAGGAGTCGGTCGACCGAGTCGGTCGACCGACGTGCACAGACGTGCATGCCTGTCTGGCTGGAGGGCCGGTCGACCGACCCGGTCGACCGCCAAAGAGCTTCTGCTCTCTGGAAAGCCCCGGTCGACCGGGCTAGTCGATCGGCAGAGAGCTCTGCTCTCTGTTCCAGGCCACGGTCGACCAGGCCGGTCGACCGAGGCTCCAACAGTCAGATTTCTGACCGTTAGCGGTCGACCGGGCCGGTCGACCGACAGCCGTCTAGGCTGTAAATTTGCCCCAACGGCTAGTTTTTGTAGCCTATAAAAGGGCGCTTATATGGACTGTTTTCAATAAGATTTGAAGTGAGTTTTAGCACCAGTTTTTCCTACTCTTTTAAGAAGTTTTTTCCACTTGTTTAAGAACCAAATACTTCCATTCAAAAGGAGAGTTTATCAAGTGTTTTTCAAAGTGATTTCTTGTGTTTTCCTCCACAAATTCCATCTTTGTTTTTCTCACAAACACTTGAGCTATCCATTGATATATTCATCCTATAGGAGTGTTATTATGAGAGTGTTTATTGGTGATCAAAGTGTTTAGATCACCAAGAGTTCTTTCTTATGCTTTGAGGAGGCGGACGTGTGTGTTCGCATTGTTTCGGGTTCAAGTGTGAACTCGGTGTTTGAGGTGCGGCCTCGGCGAGCTAGTGGGCTTGCGGTGTGTTCTTGTGGGAACGAGTAAAGGGACTAGAGAGTCCAAGGAGTTCAAGTGTGAACTCGCCTTGTAAGTGTTGCGGCACCGAGTGATCAAGTGGGATCGATTTTAGTGGAAATCCTTCATATTGTTGAAGGCGGGGACGTAGAGCAAGTGTGCTCGAACCTCGAAATAAATATCCCGTGTTTGCGATTGCTCTCTCTATCTCTTACTTGTTTATATCTTGCATGCTTATATTGCTTTCATCTTTATATGCTAGATATATATTTGTGCTCACATTGTTATATGCTTGGGGTTTGTTTGCTAACACTAGTATTCAACTAAGAGAGCCAATGCGGCACCTCAACTCTTATTTAGAGGAATCTTGAGGAGTTAGTCCAGAGCCCTTCACGGGGAATCCGGCTACACTCTTGTGTTATACTTGGTGTTTAGTTTAAGAAGTTTTAGTTTGCATTAAATAAGTTTTAATTTCATATTTATTGACCAGTAGATTAGCTCATCACCTATTCACCCCTCTAGGTGATTACAATTGGTATCAGAGCCACGTGCTCTTGATTTGGGTCTAACAATCTAGAGTTAAAGATCCTCATTTATAGCTAATCACAATATTTGTTTACACACACTATGGATTTCATGTCACCTCCCACTTTTTGACATTCTTACCATTCAAACTTGGTAGGTTAAGATGTCCTTATTCCTCAAAGCCCTAGGCATTCATATTTATTTTGCCACTACTAGAGATTCTTATTGTTTAAATGGAAAAAATATTGAGGCTAATGCAAAAGCCATTCATGCTTTGAAGAGTACCCTAAATGATGATTATTTATCTAGGGTTGCTAATCTTGACTTGGCTTTTGTAGTTTGGAACACCATCATCTCCCTTGGCAAAAAAGAACAATATTATGCGGGGAGCGACTCAGATATTGGAAATGAGGCTTCCAACGTGTGCTACATGGTCTAAGGGGATAACCCCATTGAGGTAAATACCGAATCCGAGGTAGAAAAAGATGTTGATATGTCTTATGATTAGCTTGAATCATTTTGTCAACAACTTTTAGAAAAATATGACATGCTTAAAAAGGATAACAAGAAAATGAAAAATAATTTTGATCCTTATCAAAAGAAAATAATTCTTTTAAAAATAAAATTGCATGCATTGAAAAAGAAAATGAAAGTTTGAAAAATGAAAATGTTTCCTTGCTTTCTAAATTGAATGATCATTGTGAAGGAAACACTACTTCAAAAAATAAGATTGTTTGGTGAAAAAACAAAAAGAAATTGCTTTGCATGAAAATACTTCTTTGAAAAGAAAAAATGGTTGAAAAAGAAAAACTAAATGTTTCTAAAAAGAAAAAGATTGTTGATCATGTTCTTCATGCCACAACCATTGATAAAAATGAAGTTAAATTTTTGAAAATAAAATTGATTGTTTGAGCTCAACCTTGAGCAAATGTGCATTTAACCACAAAAGATTGGAATCCTTATTTCAAAAGAAACAAGTTTTCAATGTTCATGCACATCACCCGCATCATGCATATGCACACTTTGCACGTCATGATCACACTCATACACATATGCATCGTAGAGTGTACAAATGTACACATTATGGCCGCAAAGACCATTTAGAAAAATTCTGTTATGATAAGATAAATGCTTTAAATTTTGCTAATAAGAATGTTTGGGTTCCTTACAATGCTAACCCTCATGGACCCAAAAGAAAATGGGTACCAAAATCTCCACCTTGTGTATTTGATGTAGGTCCGGGCTCTCACAAAACGTGAAAGAGTTGGTGCCTTGATGGTGACGCACGTGGACTTGATGGACACACATTTGATGCACCGCTATCAAGGAGGTTTGGTGGGACAACCACCATGTTTTGGAGAATTAGAGCATAGTCCTTTGGTTTGGTAACTATCTCTAAACTCCTAGTTTATTTATATGCTTTCATTGATGATATTTTTTTAGCATGTTTTAGTGTTTGTAAAATGTTCATGTTTTATGTTTTAGGCTTCATGTGGTAAATACTTGTTTAAATATAGTTTTTGTCAAAACTTTGATATATATACGTGTACAAGTAGTGAGCAACATTTGATTCATATACATTTGTACTTCATTGTTCATGTGTACTCACTATATGCACATGTATAGCCTAGTTTTGATGATTTCCTCATTTACACTTGTTTTGCCTATTTTCATGTTTTACTTCATGTATATGTATTTTCTATTCAAATCTAATAAATATACATGTATACCCCTTGAGTCATTTGCCTTCATGCAATTTATATTATGGACTCTTTTATGTTTGGGATATGTATGCATATTATTAGTTTTGGATTAAAACATACATATACCTAGAAGTCTATTTTTTAAATAAAAAATGATTTTTATGATAAAATGATACTCATGTTTGTTTTGAGCTTCTTTGACTATTTTCATGTAATTACATGATTCTTGTACACTCACACTTTATTTGTTTATTCATGACTATGTTTCATGATCATTTTGAGCTTTATGGACCATTGAGTGTCAAACTTTATGTATTTAGTATGCTTCATGATATACATATGATTTGGTTTCATATTTTTGAAGGATCTTTAACTAGTTTTTCAAAAATTATTTTAACTAGTTATGTATTCTTCATTTGGTAGTGTCTTCAATACTAAAATATTTTCAAACTCTAGTTTTTAAAAACCCTACCAACCCCTTTTAAGGGAGGACGGATGGGCGAGTATGCCTTGTAAGCCTTATTGAAAATCTTTTATCTTGTGCATAAAAAGAGTGGTCTATTATGAGTTATATACTTGATTTACATTATTATTTTCAATTGGTATCTCAATTGATATTTATTTTGTATATACTCATATTTTGTTTTCTATATATGTATGCTTCATTTCAAATAATATCAATTTCTATTGGTATTCTCTTTTCATACATATATATGATTTGTTTGTACTTGATTTTCAAGATATTTACATGTTTAGAGCACAAATTATGTTTATGCTAAACTTAATTCAAATCTTAATTTTCAATTGATTTCTTAATTGGTACTTTTTATATAAGCTTATGCATTATCTTCAATTGGTATTTTTTTATAATTGGTATTTTTTCATTGATATCAAAATGTACAATATATTTCAATTGGTATCTATTGAACTATTTATTTCAATTGGTATCCATGAAAATTTAAATTGGTATCAAAATATAAAATACTTTCCTTCATTGGTATCAAAATTTCAATTGGTAAAATGTTTGGATATGTTTTAGTTCCAATTGGTATCTCAAAATTTTGTTTATTTACAAAGGTATCTCAAAATGCGTTTTATTACCTTGAGTAAATTTCAAAATTTGTTTTAATTAATTATTTAAAAAAAAATTTTGACTTAAAAATGTTTGATTTATATTGCCTATATGCAAGGGGAGCTTAACATCTCTTCTACATATAGATTCATGTTGAGTATATCTTATATTGAGGAGCTTGACAACTCTTCTTTATGCGGTACACGTGTGTAGGGGGAGCTTCACATCTACTCTTATGCATTGCATATTATGTGTTATATGAATTAGGGCTTGTCATTCTTTCTTCATGTAATGCATGTATGTATGGAAGTTAACTTAGCGTCTTCCTCTTCATGAATGTATATCACATATATCTTTTATTGATTGATTTGAGTTCACCCCTTTGTTGTTTTTTTGTTTCTGACAAAGAGGGGGAGAACATTGTTTTGTGTTTACTTTAACCCCTTTATTGATGATTAACAAAAAGGGGGAGAAATATTTTGAGTTTATATATGCATATTTGTGTTTTTGCATATATTGAGTTTATGCATCTTGTGTTTTAGAAAATAGGAAGAATGCTTTTAAAAGTTTAAACAAAAAGGGGGAGAAAAAGTTTTTGGAAAAAGGATTTTGGCTTTATGTTTTATGTCTCTCACCTTGTTGATGCATGTTTAGTTGTTTAGTTTTATGTGCTTCATTGCCATATATTATTGTTTATTGTGATGCATGAGTTAAGGGGGAGCTTCTTTGAAGCTTTACTTTAATCCATGCATATATAACTCCATAAGTTTTGTCATCATCAAAAAGGGGGAGATTGTTGGCCCAAAGGCCCATTACTCTAGTTTTGATGATGATTAACTCATGTAGTTATAGTACTAATAATCTTGTGTTTAATTAGTCTCAGATTTGTGATCAAGATCTTAGTAGGTGTGTAGCTTCAACAAAGAATTTAAAGTCAAGTTTTGAAGCTAACACGGTTTGATTCAAGAGCCTATGCATCAAGACCACATCAAGTACTCAAGAGGAGTCTAGCTCTTTGGATCGAGTTTGGACCAAGTCAAGAAGATGTGAAGACTTCAAGTGAAGACCTTCAAGATCCAGAATTGAGTCTAGGTTTGTTTTGTTAGGATTTTGATTTTAGATAAAATGTAAAGGATAGAATAGTTGATGGATTGCTCAAGTATACCATATACACACACACTCTTGATTTAGATGAGTTTTCATAAAAGAATTTTCATTTTGGCAAAATACCAGTTTGATTTTTGGAGTTTATTATATACATGTGTTTTTAACCAAAACCATTTTAGTGCTTATTGTCAAAAACATAGATATTTCATCATGTATGTGTAGTGGATCATTTCGATACACTCTATGCTTTAAAAGTGTTTAAAATATCTTGTTTTGTATTTGGAGAAGTTTTGAAAAAATCTATTTAGAAAAATACGGTTTTTGTTTTATGCTAAAATTTATAAGTTAAAAAAATAGTTCAAAATGTTTGTAACATGTCTTGATTTTACTCAAACATGTTTGTAAATCAAAATATATTATTGAACCTATTTTGTAGATTTTTCGTGAATTTATGGGATTTTATTTAAGTTAAAAAGACAACTTTTAAATCCCTTAAAGAGATCTGTCCTGGCTTCTGACGGTCGACCGGACCGGTCGACCGAGCTAGGAGTCGGTCGACCGAGTCGGTCGACCGACGTGCACAAACGTGCACGCCAGTCTGGCTGGAGGGCCAGTCGACTGACCCGGTCGGCCGCTAGAGAGCTTCTGCTTTCTGGAAAGCCCGGTCGACCGGGCCGGTCGACCGGCAGAAAGCTCTGCTCTCTGTTCTAGGCCACGGTTGACTGGGCTGGTCGACTGAGGCTCCAACGGTCAGATTTCTGACCGTTGGCGGTCGACCAGGCCAGTCGACCGACAGCCGTCTGGGCTGTACATTTGCCCCAACGGCTAGTTTTTCTAGCCTATAAAAGGGGGGCTTATATGGACTGTTTTCAATAAGATTTGAAGTGGGTTTTAGCACCAGTTTTTCTACTCTTTTGAGAGGTTTTCTCCACTTGTTTAAGAGCCAAATACATCCATTCAAAAGGAGAGTTTATCAAGTGTTTTTCAAAGTGATTTCTTGTGTTTTCCTCCACAAATTCCATCCTTGTTTTTCTCACAAAAACTTGAGCTATCCATTGATATATTCATCCTATAGGAGTGTTATTGTGAGAGTGTTTATTGGTGATGAAAGTGTTTAGATCACCAAGAGTTCTTTCTCGTACTTTGAGGAGGCGGACGTCTGTGTTCGCATTGTTTCGGGTTCTAATGTGAACTCGGTGTTTGAGGTGTGGCCTCGCCGAGCTAGTGGGCTTGCGCTGTATTCTTACGGGAACGAGTAAAGGGACTAGAGAGTCCAAGGAGTTCAAGTGTGAACTCGCCTTGTAGGTGTTGCGGTACCGAGTGATCAGTGGTATCGATTTTAGTGGAAATCCTTCATAGTGTTGAAGGCGGGGACGTAGAGCAAGTGTGCTTGAACCTCGAAATAAATATCCCGTGTTTGCGATTACTCTCTCTATCTCTTACTTGTTTATATCTTGCATGCTTATATTGCTTTCATCTTTATATGTTAGATATATATTTGTGCTCACATTGTTATATGCTTGAGGTTTGTTTGCTAACACTAGCATTCAAGTAAGAGAGCCAACGCGGCACCTCAACTCTTATTTAGAGGAATCTTGAGGAGTTAGTCCAGAGCCCTTCACGGGAAATCCGGCTACACTCTTATGTTATACTTGGTGTTTAGTTTAAGAAGTTTTAGTTTGCATTAAATAAGTTTTAATTCCGCATTTATTGACCATTAGATTAGCTCATCACTATTCACCCCTCTAGGTGATTACAATTAGATCTTGTGCCTGTTCATCGTGAAATTGAATCAACAATCTTTTATGATGATCATATTGAACTTGACCAATACCATACTTTTGAAAATCCCATTGACAAATTGGCAAATTCTCATTTTATGAAATTGAACTCAGAAAAGAATGTGACTTCGATCCTCAAATTTGTGATCCTGTTCAAATTTCTAAATAAATTTTGACTCCAGTTTTGTTATCCATATTGAGCAATATTCTAGAGTCAGTTTTGATTCTCATACCTGTCATTCTTGAACTTTAATCTCCACTCTTTGAAAGTCATATTCTATTGTGGGAAAATGAATGTGGACCTGAGTTTTAACTTCTTGATTTGGACCCACTTCCTGAAAAAATTTTGACTCCTAAACCTTCACTTGACTTCAGTCACTTCCCTGAGTTGATCATAGGTCTTGCACTTCCTGAATCCAAATCAATTATTTCATCTTTTCATAATCTATTTTGGGACAAAGGTGTTGAAAAATGACTGAAATTATTTTGAAAATTTGAAAATTAGATTGGATAAAATTCATAATAAAAATCATTCATATATACATCATTATAGTGGGTTCTATTAGAGGAATCACTGGTTGGTTCCTTCGTACTCCACTCAAATTGGATTGGGCCGCATTTCATAGACCAATCAGACCACCACCGAAACCACTACCTTGAGGTGAATTTTTCTTCCCTCTCTATTGTTTCATGCATACATACATTTATGATGCATTGAGGACAATGCATGAGATAAGTATGGGTGAGGGCCTATTAATGTAGAGTTTTTTTGGATTTTCTTTCTTTTTCACTTTTTAAGGATATTTTTAGAATTTTTTCTTTTTGTATAGGAATTTTCCCTTTCTTTAAAAGTTTTGATCTATTTTTAAGAAAATTAAGATGATCTTAAGAATTAAGAAAACCTTAAATTATGACATCTTAAATCTAATCAAAATAATGGACCTTATTTAAGATTATAGGCTAAGTAAGATAGATTAGAGAGATAATTTTATCTTAAATTTTTTACCTTAGATAGTATGTACTTCACACTTACACATTTTTGGGATAGAAACAAAAACCTAAAATGCCATAAAGTAAAAATAAAAAAGAATATATATATGTGAAGAAAAAATCACTTATTAAGCTGGATAACTGTGCCTCAAGAAGCATGATTATTCATGCCTAACAATGGTTATAAGAAACAAATAATTTCCCTTAGGTTATGGCCTTGTTTACTAGAGTTCTTAAACCCGAGGGATGTTTTCTCATCTGGTGCCCTATGACCAGCTGGTCTGGAGTTTTTGGTTAAAGGCTCACTACCCGAGTAAACTAGAAAACCTAAGAAAACTAAGGGAAGAAAAAAGAAAAAAATATAAAAATAAATGGCTTGATGGTTAAAATTAAAATCCCAGAAATTTTCACTATCACAAGTGCATATTATCTAAGTTTTATGAAAGATAAAAATATTAAATTCAATTTTAAATTCTTACCTTAATTGATGACAAGATCTTGCATATAGACTAAATTTAAGAAAAATAATTTTCGGTAGACTTATGACCTTAGATCACTTATATTTTTGCAAATTTTTTTGAAAACTTGTCTCTCTTTCAAAATGCATTTTCAAAATACTAACTTTTGTTTTCTTTCTTTATGGATTTTATGGGTGCAATCCACTGAAAACCCTCGAGACAACACTCATCCTCTAGGGGTAACCTGGAGGTTTAACGGCTTGTTGCACACGTTCAGTGTAATCGCGTCATCTGCGAAAGTGGTGTAATAATATTTGTAATTAGTTTTTTTATTATTTTGCTCGGGATGAGCAAAAAATAAGTGTGGGGGGTGTGATTGGTCTACAATTCTACATTTTTATATCACATTTTCCCACCGATTTATAAATAAAATGATACTTCTCAGCCGTGTTTTAGTCTATTTTGCAGATAATCAAGAGTTTATGGGTAAAGAAGTAATAAGAGCCAAATTTAAACAAATTTCGGGTAATTAAATTTCATTTCTTGGAGGCGAAGTAAGAGAGCTTCTAGAAAATACATTGGATCCAAAAATTTCGAGCGAATCTGAAGAAAATTCGGATCCAAATACCCAAATTCGAGACCATACAGAAGCTTTTCGAGACAAGACAAACCTGTGGACCAAAACCTGGGACCTAAGTGCCTGGTATGGCAGCAAAAACGCAGCTATGGCCGCATTTCCGCTGCCATCTTGGCAAGCCAAGCGTTGATTTTTGACTTGTGGCCTCGTCTCGTCTTCTAGATGATTCCTTTGCCTATATAAAGCCCTGTAGAGACCTGAAACGTAAGCAGATCAGTGAGCAGGCTAGGTTTTCTATCTTCTAGTTGTAGAGTAAAATTTTCTTCTTCTTTTATGTTATATTTTATTCTCTTTTTAGATTCATGTATTAGGGCTGAGATGATTCAGAGAGGAGAGATATTGATGTAATAGAGAGTGACAATTTATGTAAAGGTATCTCCTTTCTTCTCCACCGTAATCTTCTCCATCTTCTGCATGATGCTTAGCTAGTTTTTCTTCTCATGGTAATCTAACCACTAACCACTAACTAGCTAACCACTTACTTGATAATCCACATAAATCTAATAGCATCTACAAGGCCTTGCTCTTGCAAGAGCCATTGATGGCTCAGATGATGGATTCTAACATTCTAACATTCTAACATCTAACCCACTAACAAGCTAACTTGTAATATCTTCTTTATTTCATGCTCACCTTAACTTGATTTTAATGATTTAATAGTAACTTGAAACTTGTTATGTGGAATGGATGTGTTTGGATGTTGATGAACAATCTTATGTGCCATACTTTGTATCGTCTCTTTAAGCCAAGGATTAGTGATGGCCAAGGATCCATGTGAGACAACTATAACTAAAGGTTAGCATAATTAGTGGAGCAATTAGTAGTTAGTAGCTATGAGTTTTCATTCATCGTTTCCCTTCTTTTCTATTCTTTGTTTTAAAAATCATTTTCAAAATCTTTTTATAATTTTCTTATCGATGTTTTTACCATGTTCTTAGTTTCTCCTTTTTTTCATTTTTTTCACCATTGTGTTGGCCCAGAGGCCTTCCACTCTAGTTTTGATGATGATTAACTCATGAAGTTATGTTTACTAATAATCTTGTGATGTTTAGTTTCAGATCCTTAAACAAGATATTAGTAGGTGATTAGCTTCAACAAAGGTGTTTTGGAGCTTCTCACGTGGTGATTTAAGAGCCTGAGCATCAAGATCATATATAACACTCGTTGGAGTCAAGCTCGCTGGATCACGGTTTGTATCGAGTCGGCTTGAAGACGGAGTTCGTCAAGAAGACTTCAGTACTTAGTTTAGTTTATGTTTTAGATCCATGTGTAAAGATTAGATAGTGTGGTATGCTCAAGTTCACAATACACACACGTTTCACGTTTTGGTTTTCGATTTTGGTTTAACCGATCTTGGTTTTCATGAATAGATAGTATCAAAACAAGTTTACATGGTTTAATGTATATTAGAATTGTTCTATATACATGTATGCTTCATAGACTTAGACCAACTTAGTTTGATAACCTATTCATGTATTTAGGTTTTGTATTTTAACAAACCTTATTTTCGGATTTAATGTCAAAAACATTGATATATATCTATTTCATGTATATTGGTTTATTTCCATATAATACATGCCTAAAAGTTGTTTCAATATCATATTTTTGTATTTGGATGAGTTTTGGACAAAACGAATTTTCAATTCAAAAATTCAAGTTTTGAAAAATACAGATTTTAGTTTTCGGCAAAATTTCTAAGTCACAAAAATGGTTCAAATTGTTTGAAATATGTGTTAAAATTTTTCACACATGTTTGTATATCTAAGTATTATACTGAACTTATTTTTGAGGATTTTTAGAAGATTTTATGGGATTTAATTTGTAATTAAAAATCAAAATTTCAAGTTTTGAAAATCCCCTGCCAGGCTCTGGCGGTCGACCGTTCCGGTCGACCGAACCAGGAGCCGGTCGATCGGAGCGGTCGACCGGACATGCACGAGACGTGCACAAAGGCCATTGGGTTTGGCCGGTCGACCGAACGGTCGACCGACTGAAGGCAACCCACTCTCGGGTTGCCCCGGTCGACCGGGCGGTCGACCGGCCAGAGAGCCGTTGCTCTTTGGTTCAGGGCCCGGTCGACCGGAAGGCTCAACGGTCAGAAATTTGACAGTTGGCCGGTTGATCGGCCGGTCGACCGGAAGGCCAATTTTGGCCTTGTTAGCTGCCAACGAGCAGATTCCTTTTTGGGTTATATATACCCATTTGAGAGAGGTTTTAGTCAAGATTTTCAAGAACAAAAATTCTCCTATCTATAAGTGTTTTATATAAGTTTTCAAAAGTGTTTTAGAGCCAAAAATGATTCATCTTTATTTGTTTTAAAGGGTTGAAAAATCAAAGAAAATTGGATATTTAGGATATTGCTTTTGATCTTCATTTCAAACTTATTCTAGTTGATTCCCAAGCATTTTTTCTTTGAGTTTTTGATTTTCAAACTCTTTGTTTTTTCACACTTGAGCTATATCATTCTATCCTCTCTATAGGATCTTTATTTTTGTTTAAAAGAATTGGTTTGTGGTCTTTGATCACTAAGTTGTAAACCCTCCTTACTTGTGTTATCCCTCTTTGGTAGAGGTTGATTTTGAAGTGGTGGTTGGCTCCCTCTAGTGAGAGGTGTAGATTGTTGGTTGGCTCCCTCTAGTGAGAGGTGGAGTTTGTGGTTGAATCCCTCAAGTGTGAGGTGATCATTTTGTATTGGCTAAGTGCCTACCCCTCCTGTGTGAGGTGGTGTTTGTGTTGCCTCTAGTGAGAGGTTGTATTGGCTTTGTGCCTATCCCTCATTTGTGAGGTTGATATTGGAGGCTTTGTGCCTAGCCTCTAGTGAGAGGTTGTGTTTGTAAAGAGAGGAGTTGTGTACTCCCGGTTGTAGTTGCCCTAAATCCTTAGTTGAGGTTTGATTAGTCTCTAATTTTGCATAATTTGTAACACATCTTCATATTGATTTCATATTAAATTTTGCTAATAAAGCTTTGCTTCTTGATTCTAGGTCCATGGTGTGCAATGAAGAAGAAGACCCTAAATCACCATTTAATTGGTGATTAAAAGCCTATTAAAGATAGCCATTGACCTAGAGAGCTGATTCTGTAAAAACCAGGGGCTGCAAAGACGAAACAGGACACAGGGCCTGACAGGGGACAGATGGGACCGCGCGCGGCTCGAAGCGCTGCTCGTACGGGGCCGCGTTTCCACGGTCGTACGGCCGCGGCTGCGGCCGCGCTTCGGGCCAAGGTTTGTCCCCTGGCCCCCCTCTTCCCTGATGCCTATATATACCCCCTGGATTCCAGAACAAGGAGATATGCAGAGTTTTAGGGTAGTTTTCATTTCCATTTTATAGTTTAGGTTAGTGTTCTTCTTCTTCCTCCCTTGTATTTTCCATTTTTTAGATCTTGTAATAGGGAAAGAGAGTGGTACATGTTGGGAAGCAAGAGTGCTTGTAATAGAAGGTGACAATCTATGAAAGGTGCTCTCTTACCTTATATTTGTTTTCTACTCTCTAATCTCTTTTACATGTGTAGCTAATCTTTTCTCTCATGGCACTAACTACTAACCACCAACTATTCTAACTTCTTTTATGATAATCCACATGAATCTAATAGCCTCTACTTGGCCTTGCTCTTGCAAGAGCCATTGATGGCTCATGATGATGGATCTAACTCTAGCTTCCTAACCACTAACAAGCTAACATTACTTTACTCCATACTTACTTTTAGTTTTGATGGTTTAAGTGTAACTTGAACTTGTTTTGTTGAGTTGGGTTGTGATGAGTTACATATGAGTCATGCTTTGTAAAGCTCTTGAACCAAGGACTAGTGATAGCTAATGATACATGTGAGGCAACTATCACTAAGAGGTTAGAATGTTGGTGGAGTCATTAGTAGTTAGTAGCCATGGGCTTTCTTTCCTTTTCACTTTATTTTAGATATACATACAAAAATCACAAACATATTCTTTTCTATGTTTCCCACTTCTTTGTGTTTCACCGTACTTCTCTTTTCATTCTTTCTTTTCTTTTCTTTTCATTCTTTAAAACTTTGAAGAATCTTTAACAAACACGTGAATCAACCGGTAAAGCTTCTATCGCCTCCCATCCTTGTGGATTCGACTCGTTTTAGCCTCTATGCTATAACGGAAGTATCGAGGAAGCCAAGCACACACACTTTAAATCTTAACTTCAAAACATACACTTTTTGTGCGCGATTTTTTTCCGATCAAATTTTGGCGCCGTTGCCGGGGATGGGAACGGTTTGATTTCACAAGTTTGCTAACTTTTCTTTTTTTTTTTGGTGTGCAGGTTAAACTTTTAGCATTGCAGAAGTCCACACTTACTCAAGTGTGGTTGGGTAATTCTTGTATATTTTTATATTCTGCTGCTAATTTTTTTATATTACCTGTGCACTGTAAATAATTGTAAGAATTAAAATACAGAAATTGGATGCTTTAAAACGGTTTAGACATTTGCAACTAGGTACATGTCAATTTTTATTCCAATATACTGTATTTTATTCTTATGTTATTGATAGGAGGTGTACATATGGCATTGCATATAGTATAGGACAAACACTTTAGTGATTTACTCGCTTTTTTGTGTTCATCTTATCTATATTGCACACTTGCACAAATTTAATTTAAGGGCAAAACCCAATCCAACATAAGGTGGGGAAATCATTACCCTCTCTTAGCCCAAAAATCACCTCCCCACTCACACAACCCAAGCCTAAATAAAATTTGCTAGACGTTGCCCCTAGGGACATCTCAGACTCATTTAAGAGATTGACCTAAGGGGGAAGTTGTTAGAATTTGACTCTTACTAAATCGGTGTGTAAGGTTGGGGATTGAGAGGCGAAACCTCAAAGAATGGTGGTTTGGCATAATTAGGCCCGTTGCTCCGGCACGGATACCTCCCACCGATCTTGCCCCTGCCTGGCCGATTAACTCATGGTCAGCTTCGGACAATATACCCCCCGTGGACAGTCTAACTAGTTAGGAGTCGTCTAGGTCTAAGTCAACCCTAGCATAGGCTTGTTTTCTTTTTCTTTTTCTTTGTTGTTTGTTTGTTTGTTTATTTTTCTTTTTTGTAAATTGTGATATGGATTTTAATAACAACAATTCTTTCAATTATAATATGAATCCATATTTCACCCCGACCTCATTTGACTCCGATAACTCTGATCCGACAATGTACAATATGAACTAACCATATATGCCGGTTGGGATTATCCGAATCAATATGACCTATATCCCAACCATATGACCATAATTTTTAAAATAATTTAACTCTTCACAAAGTTCATGGGATTCTCCTACCCCGAGTCCAATTTTCAACCATCTTGTCCACAATTTTTACAATATTCATTCCCCAATTTTGATTCATATACTCCTTTTCCTGAACCACCAATTGAAGAAAATCATTATTGGAAAGGAGTATCGAAGAGTCCCTACAACAAATGCAAAATTTGCTCAATTCACAATCCTTCCCACATCACACTCCACATACTCCTTTTCTAGAGCATCCAATTGAAGAAGAATCTAAACTAGAAAAGCGTTTGGAAGTCTTTTGTGAAAGAATGCAAAACATGTTGGACTCATCCTCTCAACCAAAATTTCAAGAGTCATACTCATCTTTTCCAGTCTCACCAATTCAAAATGAACAAACTTCAATACTGGACTTGAGTATGGAACCCTTGCGTGAGTCCGAGCAGCAATCGCAAAATCCGATGGACTCACAATTTCACCACAATTTCCAAAATCAACTTCCATACTCATCTTTTTAAGAAAACCAATTACAAAAAAGTATGAAAGATATGATTCAGACTCAACATTCTGTTACCCTGTCTGTCAGTAGGTTAGACTCAATAATGAGCGATCTGATCAATGAGAGCGAGGAAAATCTTTCTTGTCAACCATTGACCAATTCTTATATCCCTAACTCTACTGATTGGACCCTTGAATCATGTCAATTTGGGAATCCAGATTCAATTTCAGAACACACATCCGAACTTGACCAAACTCTAAGTTATGAAAGTCACCTGGACCTTCTGGCAAGTTATCCCTTCCCTAAAATTGAAATCAAACCTGAATGTGATCCTGAACTTCCTGTTGGGAACTCCATTTTACTTTTTGATTTAATAATGACTCCGGTATCTTTACCAAATTTTTTCTCTATTCCGGAGTCAACATTGAATTCTATACCAGTACACTGTGAAATGGAATCCCAATTTCTTATGATCACACTTCATTGCTGGGGAAAGTGTGTGAACATCAATTCTTTGGTTTGGATCCTATTTTTGAACCAATTTCGACTCTCATTGTTGACTCTCGACTTAATCTGAGTCAACTTTCCGAGTCGGTATCGGTTTTTGTTCCTGTTCCATTTGAGTCCAAATCACTCTTCTCTCAAAATCACACTTCATTGTTGGACAAGACTGTTGAAGAAAATGACTCAGTAATTATTTTTGAAAATTGGCCATTAGATGGGAATAAACTTTTCAATAAGACCATTCACTCAATCATCCTTTTATTGGGTCATATTAAAGAGGTCATTGGTGGGGTCCTGCAAGATCCACGCGATTTTGATTGGGTAGCAACGCTTGGCCCAATCAGACCACCACCAGAGCCACCCCCTTGAGGTAATTTTCCTTCTCTCCCATTTATTCATGTATATACACATTCATGATGCATTGAGGACAATGCGTGAGATAAGTGTGGGGGAGGGTTTACTAACATAGTTAGTTTTATATTTTCTTTCTTTATACTTCTTTTAAAAAAAAAAATTTTATAAAAACTCTTTTCTTTTCTTTTTACAAAACTTTTTGAAACAAGAAAAATAGTTTTGCTTTATTTTAAGAAAATTAAGATTATCTTAGGAATTAAGAAGACCTAAAATTATGAAATTTTAAACCAAGTCAAACTAATAGATCTTGTCAAAATTATAGGATAAGAAAGTAAGATTGAAAAGATAATTTGATCTTGAATTTTTTGCCTTAGATTTATGCACTCCACACTTACACAATTTTTGGGATTGAAACAAAGACTGAAAATGTCATAAAAAATATATGTATTAAAAAAATTATGATACCAAAAAATCACTTATTGAAGTTGGGTAATTATGCCTCAGGAAGCATGATTATTCATACCTAAAATGGTGAACAAAAAAATAAAATAACCCCCTTTAGTTTTGTGGCCTTGTTTACTCGAGTCCTTAAGTCCGAGGGATGTTTTCTCATCTGGTGCCCTAAGACCATCTGGTTTGGGAGTCACCGGCTAAAGGCTCACTACCCGGGTAAATAAGAAAGCCTAAGAAAACTAAGGGAAGAAAAAAGAAATAAATAAATAAATAAATAAAAATATGTATATTAAATAAATGACATGAAAGTTTGAGTCGATATCCCAAAAATTTTCACAGTTCACAAAGTGCATATTTTTCTAAGAGTTTTATGAAAGATCAAAGAGTCAATTCAATTTTAAATTCTTACATTTAATTTTTAACAAGATTTTTTTTTGCATTTTGACTTAGTTTAAGAAAGAACAATTTCTGGTTAACCTATGACCTTAGATCACTTATATTTCACAAAAATATTTCAACACTTTTCTCTATTTTCAAATGTGTTTTCAAAATACTAACATTTGATTTCTTTCTTTATGGATTTTGTGGGTGTAATCCGCTGAAAACCCTCAGGAGACAAAACTCCTCCTCTAGAGGAAACTTAGAGGTTTAACGGCTTATTGCACATGCTCAGTGCAATCGCGTCAGCTGCGAAAGTGGTGTAATAATTCTTAGTTTTTCTTTTGCTCAAGACGAGCAAAAGATAAGTGTGGGGTTGTGATTAGTCTCTAATTTTGCATAATTTGTATCACATCTTCACATTGATTTCATATTAAATTTTGCTAATAAAGCTTTGCTTCCTTGATTCTAGGTCCATGGTGTGCACTGAAGAAGAAGCCCTAAATCACCATTTAATTGGTGATTAAAAGCCTATTAAAGATAGCCATTGACCTAGAGAGCTGATTCTGTAAAAATCAGGGGCTGCAAAGATGAAACCGGGCACAAGGCCTGACAGGGACAGACGGGACCGCGCGCGGCTCGAAGCGCTGCGTGCGCGTACGGCCGCGGCTGCGGCCGTGCTTCGGGCCAGGTTTTGTCCCCTGGCCCCCCTCTTCCCTGATGCCTTTATATACCCCCTGGATTCTAGAACAAGGAGATATGCAGAGTTTTAGGGTAGTTATCATTTCCATTTTATAGTTTAGGGTAGTTTAGGTTAGTGTTCTTCTTCTTCCTCCCTTGTATTTTCCATTTTGTAGATCTTGTAATAGGGAGAGAGAGTGGTACATGTTGGGAAGCAAGAGTGCTTGTAATAGAAGGTGATAATCTATGAAAGGTGCTCTCTTACCTTATCTTTATTTTCTACTCTCTTATCTCTTTTACATGGTAGCTAATCTTTTCTCTCATGGCACTAACTACTAACCACCAACTATTCTAACTTCTTTTATGATAATCAACATGAATCTAATAGCCTCTACTTGGCCTTGCTCTTGCAAGAGCCATTGATGGCTCATAATGATGGATCTAACTCTAGCTTCCTAACCACTAACAAGCTAACATTATTTTACTCCATGCTTACTTTTAGTTTTGATGGTTTAAGTGTAACTTGAACTTATTTTGTTGAGTTGGGTTGTGATGAGTTACATATGAGTCATCCTTTGTAAAGCTCTTAAATCAAGGACTAGTGATAGCCAATGATACATGTGAGGCAACTATCACTAAGAGGTTAGAATGTTGGTACAGTCATTAGTAGTTAGTAGCCATGGGCTTTCTTTCCTTTTCACTTTATTTTAGATATACATACAAAAATCACAAACATATTCTTTTCTATGTTTTCCACTTCTTTGTGTTTCACCGTACTTCTCTTTTCATTCTTTCTTTTCTTTTCTTTTCTTTCATTCTTTAAAACTTTGAAGAATCTTTAACAAACACGTGAATCAACCGGTAAAGGTTCTATCGCCTCCCATCCTTATGGATTCGACTCGTTTTAGCCTCTATGCTATAACGGAAGTATCGAGGAAGCCAAAGCACATACACTTTAAATCTTAACTTCAAAACATACACTTTTTGTGTGCGATTTTCCCCGATCAAGGTTCCCTGTGGGGGAATCCTATGTGGACAAGTT